>CM029774.1:23275396-23501632 GCA_017562165.1 Ectropis grisescens
TTACACTTTAATTTAACTTTTGATTTGTTTAATTTTCACTTTTGATTTTCAATTTCAAAACTATTAAACTTAGAACTTTGAGACCATTTTAAAAGTTGCCACGCTGTGGAATTGAATCTCCCGAGTTAGGTAGTAGTTGAAATTATTTTATGTTGACGCGTACAGGGCGGAAGCCCTCATTTGTTTTTTTGTTTTTTCGATCTGTTTCCAGGTAAAAAGTTATTCTCGTGTTCACTATGCGGGAAGGTTCTGTGCTCGAAGGCCTCGCTGAAGCGGCACATCGCCGACAAGCACGCCGAGAGGCAGGAGGAGTATCGGTGCACGATATGCGAAAGGGTATACTGTTCGAGGAACTCCCTGATGACGCACATTTACACCTACCACAAGTCGAGGCCGGGGGAGACGGATCAAATCCGGTTTTTTTAGTGACTACTGGGGCGGAGTTGGCGCGGCGAACGGCAGTGCTCGTCTAGCAAAGAGAACCAGCACAGCCCCAACCACCCGCCCGCACTCCTTGCCGCCACCCACAAAGGTTAGCTACCGCTTCTAGAACGACAAACACGACATAAGCCGCTAACTCAACTCTCATTAACATAAATTAAGTATGTCCCGATTAGACTTGTACTTATAAGATAGGTTAAGGGTCCTTTACACTCTTTGTTTCTATTGTTTTACCCCTTTTGGTTTTTTAGAAAGTTTATGTTATTTTTATTTTCGATTTCGATCCCTAAGGCCCCTCCCCCGCGGGTTTCGCAGTTTTGACGTTGTTGTGTTGCTTGGAGCATGCTTCTATCATTTTTGTTATCACGTGTTTCTGTGTCATTGTGGTTGAAACGATTTCCTTACAATTTTGATAATAAAATCTCGTGATTACTGTGTAGTTAGTCGATGTGTACAGTGCATTATTATTAGTATTATAATTTCTATATAATTATAACCTCATACATGTGCCTAATATACGAAAACTAAACTTTCAAATAATAACGCATTCCAAACGCATTCGAAATCTAAATTCATTGAAGTTCCGTGTTGCCACTAACAATGCTTTACTCCGATAGATTGCGAAATGTGGGTTGGATTCGCGAGCGGGAAATAAAGCTGGGTTGCCCACATTGCAGGAGTCCCGCCGCTGCGCATGCCCCCGCCCACCGCCGGCGGCATCAACGAGCCGCAGGAGTGTCCGTACTGCCGCCGGACGTTCTCCTGCTACTACTCGCTGAAGCGGCACTTCCAGGACAAGCACGAGCAGTCGGACACGCTATACGTGTGCGAGTTCTGCCACCGGAGGTACCGCACCAAGAACTCGCTGACGACGCACAAGAGCCTGCAGCACCGCGGGTCCAGCGGCATGCTGAAGCGGCTGCTGAAGACCTCGGCGCTGCACAGCGCGCTGGCGCCGGCGCCGCACCACCTGTTCGACCTGGCGGGCCCGGAGCACGCGCCGCAGCTGCCGCCCGGCCTGCAATGACCTCAGCCCACGGCCTGAACCGCGCCCGCGCCGGCGACCCTCGCCATCCCACATGTGCAATATAACGGACAATGCCAAAACGATGCAGGATGCGCCGCATTTAATGGTTAATCGTATTATATATTAGTAAAATATTGACGTTAGGTTAAAGTTACATAAACAGTATTGTCGCACGCGGCCTGTAGAGGGCGCTAGTGTACGCTTCGGATCGGACTTCGCTTCGTGACTTTATTAGTAACGCGTGTTGTAGACGTTTTCTAGTGAAAATGGTCAAACAGTGTTCAATATGACAATGTAATTCAGAGCAATACTAAAGTATTATAATATTTCTAGTACTGCCAAATATATATGCCAACTGTATTCTAAAGATGCATTTTGTAAAATCACTTTTCGATAATTGTCTAGTGTCAAATTAGATTCGGTAACTGTACAAATGAGAAACGTACAAATTTTAAAAAACAGTAATATTAAAGAAGAAAATATTTTTTAAAGAAACTTTTCGAACGCCAAATCTAAATTAATGAATTGAATCAGATTATTTAGGAAATAATTTACCAAAATTTTAGATTAATGAAAAATGTTGATGTTGATTAAAAAAAATTAAAGACTTCTTAGAATCTGATTTCGAAAGTACAAAATTTAACGTCTAATTGAACAATATCTATTCTATGTGCGTTTGGCTTCAATAATTAATGATAATTACGATGATCAATGTATAAGTAGCCGTGCCTTCGTTCGTCTTCATACCATGAAAGAATGCATCGGATAGTTGGGGAGCTGCGCCGCGCCGCGCGGGGCGGGCGGCCGCGTCGGACTGGACGTGACGGACGAACAGCGGCACGCGATGACGTTTCGAAAAGGGATAATGCTGCAATGTTGCCAGATTTTGAAGAATTCCCAGAATACAGGGTTAAGAGTGAGCGAAGAGAGTAGGGAATAGAGACGCTGGATAGCCTTAGCGTGGGTCTTCGAAAAGCGGTTCGACGATCGTATACGTGTGCATGATTTCAAATCATGAAACAAAAAATATAATCATTTCTTCTGTATAAAAATAAGTAGACTTAGGTATTCATCGATAGAATTATATTTAACCTGTATCCATTTTCGGATTTCTCTCTATGAGTGTATAGTGGTTCTTAATTTAATGTCGACCAACGTAGCGGACGTCTCGTTATTGAAAATTTATTAGACTATTATTATATTAATTATTCTCAAAACTCGTAGGAATAACCATAAGATGGCCGCAAATTGTAAAAAATATTTTTATTTACTTATTTTTTAGGTGAATTGCTTGGGAACCGTTGTTATCACGGAAAATAGGACATATCTATCTCAGGGTTGCTAGCAACAGCTCAGCTAAAAGAACCACTCGACGGAGATCGAGCCGAGCCCGACATATCGCAATCTATATCTCATTATTTCATGAAATAAAAAGTATTTAAACACCGTGATATTTCACAAAGCCAAAGAAAATGGAAACGGAGATAATAATTGCATTTATTATCAGTATATTATTTATAGTAAAAGAAATTGCAAATCAAGAATTTAACGTACACACAACTGAATTTAATGTTGTGCCATATCCAATCGATCGCCTATATATTTCGGACATATCAGTACACGATCGCTAAAAGTGATGTCTATATACTGTTTTTTAAACGATAAAGCAGATTTATAACAATTTTAACTCAATGCAAATCAAATAATAACGTTTTTAAATTAATACATACATCAATGCAATTTACAGAAGATCCAGTGTTATTGCATTTATTTAAAGGTAACTTGGTTAAGGATTATTCTAAGATCTATTATGTTCTTTTTTCGGGATATATTTTGTATACTTTGTGATATCAGCTTACAGCTTAATGGGAATTTATTTGGTAATAGATACATAGGTTATTATAGCTGTCCTCATATACAATATGAATGATAAAACGAACGGGTTGCGTTATTGTGAAATAGAAGTTATTATGTTAAAGAACTCTGGTTACAACGCGAATACCTCCGTTTACTAGTACCTCAGTAATATTATTTTGTTTTTAATTTTTATTCAAATGTTACAGGCTGTTTACTAGAATTCTGTTACAATCTGAATCTTTGAGAACATCGGTAGAAACGTTAGCTGGAGCTTAGAAGAGAATGCAAGCGGGTAGTTTGAATTGTAAATATTCTAAGTTAGTACATAATACACATACCTATTGAATTATCGTGGCGTCCCCGGTAGGGAATGGGCCTCGTGATATTATTAACTAAATAGCGAATAGATAAAATCATTAATGGAAAGGATTTTTATATAATTATTCTACTAATGGATTTATTGATAGTGAAACTTAGACGTAGTCTTTATAACGTATGATTTAATGTTTGTGTTTATTGATTTCGCTGTGCAATTATTTGTCGTCGGTTTTGGCTGTAGTGGCTTATTGTTGGTTGCTTTGTTAACTTTCGGATTATTCCCACCATGTTTTATGTTTGATGGTTTGGCATATTTTTCCTAGTTCTAAATTTATGATCTCAGTTGATAGCTGCGTAAAGCAACAAGGATTCGGAGCCAGTTTGGCGATTGTTGTTCGTTCGTGACTATTAGAAATATTATGTTAAGTTTGGGTTTGTGTCGGCAAAAAAAATAAAACGAAAGCAGCATAAAATTCGAAAAATGAAAAGGGAATGTAGAAACAGCGAAACAATATTTATATAAAATGATATATGTATTGCAATGTATACCAAAATACTGCATTTTTAAATAATAAGATAAAAGTGAAATCTGTTTTGCAAAATTGTCTATGATAATATTTGGCCAACTGATTGCAAGAAAATTTTTCGCTTCTTTGCCAGTTATGACGTTAAGTTCGTATACAAATAACTTTAAACCGTCTGTGTTATTAAGTAAATGCAAATAAATCAGCAACGGAATGCCTTCTTAACAGTACAACTATAACAATAGCCTAACTTAGGTAATTTAAGATACATTACTTTAAAATGACGTTTTGGTGTACACATTTAAACTAACATATCTTATAGGCAGTACTGATTTATTCATGTAAAATGTCTCAAATTAAGTGCACAAACAGAAAATCTGTGTTATTTCAAGACTTTACCAGATGGGTAACACAGTTCAGTACTAAGCTGAAAGGGAAGCGTTGTAATCATGATAATGAAAAAAAATGTTGGTAGGTATAGAGTCAATAAGCTAATAAGGTGGGCAATTCGTTCCATCCTTTAGTTGTAGATGTACCGCGTCAATTCGCGCAAATTCATACTTCGTAAAAATGCTTTAAAAGGTTTTTATAATCCGAACAGCGAACATGTTATAAATTCTGGCATGCCATTCAGGAAATCTTTAAATGAAGAGTCTTCCGAGCAGGCCTGTTGGCCTTAGACGCATTCTACTTTATACCCTGTGTTACTTGATAAGGAAAGATTACGCGTAAGACTATTCTTTAAAAAAAATAGTTGACGCCTACATTCTATCTCAGGATGCATGTCTGATAGCAATCTAAAAAAAATCAAAATGGTGATCACACAATTCCCCCTTTCAACATATTACTATGTTCTGCGTAATCCAGTACAGTCATGTACAATCCGGAATTGAGTATAAGTAACAATTGAATTTACTGAAGAATACAATTCAATTTTGTTTAAAAAGTTATTTAGATACTCTAATTCCACTACAAAATTTACGAGCTCTCTTACGGTGTGGTTTTATTAGAAGTTGTATGTATATTTATGTTCCAGTATTTGCACACTTAAAGTCATTTTAAAGTATATAAGTATGATTTACCGTTTTTTTTTAATTTGCATTCATCGAGTCATATGACTTAATACTGCCACTTATACATTATTAGTCATATCACTTGATGCAAAAGAGAATGAGACTTTTACAGAATGAAAACTGTTTAAAAAATAATCCCAACAACGTCATAAGTGAAATGTCATCATGTCAAAGACAGTTATTCACCGATTAAAGTCGTATATGCCATTCTAAAAAAGCCTCATTGCATTACTTTGAAATGATGTATTTTCGTAACGGTACTCTTGTACCATAAAACAAATTTATATCGCAAAATCAACACCTCACCTGAAGTCAATCATGTTCACAAAATAATTCACAAAATCTGTTTTTTAAGAATTTATGCTTTTATGATATAAGTATTACCTCCAATATGTTTAAGTATTACCTCCAATAACGATTTACTTTTAATGTATTCATAAATTAACAATTACACTGTTTAGTTCTCAAACAGTGGTCGGTAGAACGACGCCTACGTATTTGTAAATCATAAAAATAAATGTGTCAATACAATAAGGTATAATTTCTATATTTTTATCTAATTAATATATTGTAAATGTCAAACAAGATTATAACAGTTGTTGAATAGTTTATCGCAATACATACATAACAATATTTTGTTAATCCATCCATAGAAAAATGCAATAGTCAGTCACCTGTAGTTTAGTATTTGTCTCTACGTAAGTACTGGAATTACAGATGACACCGGGAATCTACAATAGTTATTTACACGAAATATCTTTAATTGCTCGACCGAGAGTGAAACCTCCGTTATTAAGAATATATCGACTTCATTTCTTTAGTTTATTGTTATAAATCACATCGAGCGCCTCCTTATAAGTTTATTAATAAGGCATATTTTTATTTAAATAATACTTGGCTGTGACATTACCAAGCATTTTGAGAGTATGAGGAAAAATCGATAGTGATCTATTATAATGGGTCGATATATTCCTAAGTCTATAGCTTTAATATATGTATCAGTATCTTCCACTTAATATACAGTTAATATACTTAATAGTACAGTTTCTAGCAATAGTTTCCAATCTGCCACAGTACCTCAGTAATTATAGACGTATGTATTACATTTACCTTCAGAATAAGCTTATTTGAAAAAAAGAGATCTTAATTCTCTGAGTGATGAGTGGGGTGCGAATTTCATACAGCTACATAGCACTGTCCAGTTATGGGCAGGCGTGTTACTTAACATCAGGCGTCACTCTATTTTATTAATAAAATCTATTGTTAATCAATTTTCCAACAAAAATCTCAATTTCCATTCTTATGTCTTACTTTTAGATTTACTTACGCCTCTATCAAAAGTCTAGTCCAAAAATGTTTGAGGCGTTTGGACATTTTAATTTTCTATGTTATTGCAACAGCTTCCTACCATAACTAATAACATAGTTCCGTAACTTAAAGTGCACTTACGACTTTAATAAAATAAAAAAATAATAAGTATTATAATAAGTAGTTTATTGGTTTGAACTCCGGTCGAGCAACTCTACAGTTCATAAAGAAAAATTATTTACAATATACACACTATGACTTACAATATACTGACAGTTATATTCTAGTATAGTTATAACTTTTATCTACAGAAATAAGGTGACAATGCAATCTTGCTGAGACTAATTAAACATAATATTATTATTGCGCATCTTTTAACTGTTATATAAATATTACAATAACGCTCATTCATTAGGAAGTGAAAATAAAGTTGGTCGTTGGATAGATAACGAAACAATATTTACGAAATCATGGTCGGAACTGAATTTGGTAAACTTTTCTGGCACGGGCTCAGATTTGTTGAAGTTTGAATGCTCGTTTCTCAGTATCCAATGCAAGGGTTGTTCCTATTATAGTTGTGTAATAAATAATGAGCATAAATTTAACACTAATTGCTACCCAGATTTGAATGTCTCCTCGTCCCTGCCTCTCAGCAGGATTGCCTCGTCTACGACTTGTTATGCTTGGGTGACACATTTTATACACAGAAATATTTTTTTACGAAAAAATACAATTTATTATTGTCAAATGTTACTTGACAATCATTATTTTACTGCACTTATATTTTTGCTGACACACTTAGGATTAGATTTTCTTTTTGTAATTTAATGTATGCACGATCTGCGTTTTATTAGCATCGATTTTTTTCCTTTTTCTTTTAAGCGACCGCATGCGGTACCTACTCTCGATAACTTAAAATTTAATCAGAAACTAAATTAATAATTTATTAAAATAAGGGTAATTTTAGATGCATTTGAATCGAGAGAGGGTACCGTTGGCGTGGTATATTAAGCCTAAACTAATATTGTGTTACTATGTGTAAAAGTTATAGTTTGCCATCGTTGATCAAAGAAAAAGATATGTGTTAAACTACATTTAGTTGAAGAGTTATGTTATACTTTTAAAGGTTTGGGTCGGGTCCGTGGTGGAGTGTACAAAGAAGATGTTTCATAGTATTGTATATGATCGAATAAGGTTAGATGTGGTGGGCCGCAGGGACCCGTAGGCTTCTCTTCGAAATTGTTGTAAGACCCGCACAGTCGGTGGAGACACTTAAAGTACTATTGTTGTAGGATACGGAATGGAAGCTAGCGAGCTTATGCGACCACTGAGGACAAGTTGTAATGTTCAATCAGATTAAATAAAAGCAAACCAGATTTTCCATCAAAAATAATTTGATAAAGAATTAAGAAATAAAATAGTGAGTCAGAATAATATGTGCAATCGATGACTAAACTAACTTACATTATCATTAAATTCAACAACTCTTGACCTACCAATTACTTTGATTCAAGTTATGTCTACTTAATATCGAGACTATAAGAATATCAGTAAAACAACTAAAATATTTTATTTTTAAATACGCAAAACTTAAACCAAAATATTGAAAAAAAAAATTTTGTTACTTACAGACTATTCAGTGCTGAATGGTTGAGTTGCCAAAAAATATTTATACAACACAAAAAAGGTGTTATCTAAAATTCCCATCTGAACTTTTTTTTTCAATTTAACCATAACAAACAAAACTTTATAATTTAAAAGGTCTACTTTTATCAAAATTAGCAAAGCAAAGAGCAACGTTATAGAGGATCCTTGGGCTTGTTTTTAAGCGCAATCGCAAGTAACCCACTGAAAAATTACAGGCATACAGAAAAATTTTATGGTTACACCAGTAGATATATAACAAACAGCCTATTACCACAAATCGCTGATAGCCATTCCTTCCACTTTAATGCTTCGTACATGGGATGAAAGCATCACATCAGACTAAAACTCAACGTTCTCAGTGGTGGCAAAAGCAGCAGTGTCTTTACTTTGTTTCGATGTTGTTGATAAATGTAATTAAGGAATCAATTCGGGTTGAAATCGGTAGGTACATATCAATAGTCGGAAAAACTTAGTACTATAAGTATCTTTGAATCTGACGTATTCTCGCAAATCGGTTTATGTTCAGCGTTAAACTCATGCGACAGTTGAATGTAAGAAATAAAAGTATAAATTAAACTCGCAGTGATTCCATTTATGTTGTGATTTATTTTACCTTTTCTCGCATAAGTAATTATACCGATTTAAAAAGGTTTTTGTATGAAAAATAACGTGGTTTTTACTCATTTTAAATGAATATACGGGTTGGGTTACTCACGCCTGCTAGTCGGTCTACTCCGACATAAGTTTTTAGATTTAAAAAAGTCCTCCACGTAATATTATAAGAGCTGACTTTAAAACGAATGTCAAAAAAAAAATCATCTAAATCGGTTCACCCGTTTCAGAACCATGGTACCACAGACAGACAGACACACACACAGCCAAAAATCTTATAACACCTATTGTTGTTACAACATTTTTGGCGTGTTCTTGTGTGCGTAATTTCCTCTGATTTTAGGGCTCGTAGTGTTTTAGTTAAAAAATATTGTTCAAATCTTTCTGTCATTTCTTGCGGAAGAGGAAAGTTGCACACTAGCCACTCGTACATACAAAACATACCTGTACCGATCCATTGCCGATCATACACACCCAAATCACTAACACAAAAATAATAAAGCACCATTCACAAATCTAGCCCCGCCCTCAGCCACAGTATATTATCAAACTCCATGGCCCACGCGGACTTGTACTTTGACAGAGGAGAACGCTGTGTATGCCTACTCCCTTCCGTGTTGCTCGCTGCCTCGAGGTAACGAAGACCAGAAGACGCAGTGCTGGACGGCCACCCTAGATGGACAGGCGACCTCCAAAGATCGCTGGAAACCGCTGGTTCCAGGTTGCACAGGGCCGTTCGTTGTGGAAATCTAGGGGGGAGGCCTATGTTCAGCAGTGGACGTCTTGCGGCTGATGATTAATTAATTAATGATTATTACCCTCATAATTTATGTTACTTTACTTAAAATAATGTTTTTATGGGTAATTTGTCTAGCATAAGCACAGATTACAGAAACAAGTTTCCTAATCTGTGGACATAAGTATAATAAGTATAAGTATAAATAACATAAAAAGCTAATGTAATGTTCTCATACTGAGAGCCAGAGCTTCCCTCACAGAGAAAGAGGCTTTGTTTGACACTAGCGAACGCAGTTTTCCAGAATGTCTGCGAAAAATGTTCTTTTTAGTACACAAACACGTCAATCACCTCGCGATGTTTTTCCCAGAAAGATGGGAGGGATGTGACAACCCCCCACCCCCCCCCCCAGCCAAGTCAATTTTAAAAGTACAAAATTATTAGAAAATGAATAAATGAATTTACCATTGTATAACAGTATAACCCATTCAATTTCATACAAAATACGACAGTGTGACGTCACGTTTCTGTAGTGATTTGTATGAAGCGTCTGTCACCTATATTTCAGTTATTGAGTAGCCTTTTGATGGCATATTAAATAAAAAATGAGTCGACATGCCTATACATACCTGCCTATGTCACGTTATTAGTACAGGAGTCAAGGCAGAATATGGATATCAACATAGATGCTTACAAATCACATTTTTATGTCTCAAAGAATTTACTTTTAAATGTACTTGACTGTCTGTACGATGATCTTTCACAAAATAACAGACCTGATCACATCCTGCCACTGACCCGCCAACACATCACAGTCCGGTGCTGCGTCAAGGATGAAGGCGATGAATACCCCATCGCCGCAAGGGAACGCGGTATCAGCGAGACCTGACGAGCGACCGTTTTACACTTCGGTCCAGCAAACAGCTTATGTTTCCTGGCCCAAAGGTATAGCTAGCTCACCAATATCTGGAGTGTCAATATTCCCCAGCAGAATCCTTTTTTATTTTTTTACCCCAGGGTAAATCAATCATAGATACCACTAGCCCCAACCCGGGAGGAGGGAGTCAGTGGTTATGTGGGACCAGCGCGCAAACAGATCGGGACCACGGGCACGCTTCCGCATTCCTCCGTGGCCCCAACTACGCTGGCCCTATTTAAACCCCCTCTTGAGGGGCAATTCCTGCCCGAGTCCTCTCGCTGTGGGACATTGCCCATCCATGCTCTGGGGACTATCTTGTCAGGCGACTGGTCCCCAGAGCCCCATATTATGGCGGCAGCCGGCGCTCGTGAGCTAGCCTTTTATTTCTGCGCCTGCGCATAAGGTGACTCAGCGGATCAAGCTCCCTGTCACGCTTTGCCCTCTCTTTATGTCCGACGACTTCCTCGCAGAAGTCGGGGACCGCATGCCAGGCTGTCTCGCTGCTCGTCATCACAGATGCAATGGCGAGCAGAGAGAGAGATCGGTTCCCACCACAGTGACAAGTTGCGCCCGTTGTTCTGCCCACGCTGGGCATATTTCGAAGGTGTGTTGAGCTGTGTCCGCAGCACCACCACACTCGTGACACTCAGGTGTTGGCTCTCTCCTGGCTATCCTGTACAGGTATCGGCCAAAGTAGCCATGACCTGGTCAGAATTTGTGTGAGCTTGAAAGAGAGCTGGCCGTGCTCCCGTTTTACCCAGTTCCTCAGGATGGGTCGGAATGCCTCCACGGTGAAGTGTCCCGCGCTTGGCTCCTCAAGCCTGTGCCTTGTGCCAATGCCGTTTCACAACAGGGGTAGGTAGTTCACCCCTAGACCGTGCATTTGAAAGTTCGACATACAGGCGAGCCAACATCCGGGCATCAATGTCCCACGGAGTGGTCCCTGCTAACAAACTCGCCGCCTCAAAAGAGACGGTACGGTATCCCCAGCAGAATCCTATACATCATTTTTAATTGGGTATATGCTCTCTTCATTTCTAAAGAGTTGTACCCCAAAGCACCGTGAATTCCGTTGGATACGGGTAGTACCCAAACTTATGCTTTTAAAGGTACCTAAGGAAGGCATCCTAAACTTTTTCCAACATAAGAGTATACTTATCCTCATGTGGATGCCATACACACTCACTAGCTGCAAGCTTACTGCGGACCAGCGTACTAAAGATAAACTTGATAATCTCCATATTATGAAAGTCACTAGAGTTCCGGGGCACAAACCCAAGTCTCTGATAAGACTCCTTCACCACAGTGGCCACATGATTGTGGAACGTGAGCCCACGATCAAATGCAACGCCCAAGTCCTTCATGGATGCGATGGGTATTTAGGTACCTATTATACTCAATACTCAATCATTTATTGCTTCATTATGTTACAGTAATAAATAAGTAGGTACATTATACTTATACTTCTATACTAACCGAACCTGCAACTGCGGCTGCGCAGGTGTTGCGAACTTAAATCAAATGAATTCATTGGATAAAAACCATCACATACCATCACATAACATCTGCTCGGCCACGTAAATTATAAGCTTACAAAGCACATGCATACAATGTCAGGTGACAATTATTCTGGAATAACATTGCTGTAAATTTCGGTTGGTTTCCTCACGATGTTTTCCTTCAATGTTTTAAGTAAGTGAGGAAACGACATGTACCTAGAATCTTTCGAGGTAATGTGCCATCTACCAACCTGCACTTGGCCATCGTGGTGGATTATGGACTGACTCTCTCCATGCGAGAGAAGGTCCCGAGTCCCAGCTGTTCTCAGACATTTAGTTGGCTTCTTATGCTATGCTTGTGCTAAATGTTGGTCAGCCACATTATAATGTATCCGAATCCTACATCCACGAAGCGCAGTATCTGCTCCTGGAATTTTGCAAAACTCACGACCTTGGTAAGTTACAGCTGGTTTAAGTTACGGTTGGTCTAAGTCACGGCTGGTATAAGTTACAGCTAGTCTAAGTTACGGTTGTTCTAAGTTACGGCTGGTCTAAGTTACGGCTGGTTCAAGTTACGGCTGGTCTAATACGGCGACTGCCGATCCGTAGTCCCTGTTTCGATTCCCACACGCTCCACTGTATTTCCCAAGTAAAATGCGTAATGCCGCTAACTTAAAAACGGTGAAGAAAAACATCTTGAGGAAACCGACATGTTCCAAGAATCTTTCGAGATTATGCGTTTTCCGTCAACCCACTCTGAGCCAGCGTGATGGTTCTCCTTGCGAGAGAAGATTCCCATGAAAATTCAAGTCCCAGCAGTGGGAACATCTAGTAGGCTGCTTATAGTATTTTATACAATAACGTAGTTATGCACGTTATAGGATTGTTACTTCGAGTCAACTGACTGTTGTAAGGATGATTTTCTACGGCTGCACCATCGTAGCCACAGGATAGACATTCCTACAGGAAGGTAATTTTCTTTGATGTGGTAAGTATGTAATACCTATTGGCGAGAAGATTTTTAGGTTTTAATAAAAGATTTTTTACCTACTACCTTAGTTTTTTATGAAGCGGTGCCAATTTAATCGATCTTAATTAACTAAAGTTTTTAGAACAAAAGGATTTATTACAATTTACTTACCAGCAACCAGTGACTCCATTAGTGGCCACTTTTTTTGAGAAGATTTTTTTCGAAAGATAGGTACAAGTTCGCCCAGAGACCGCGACACAAGACCGCGACCGGAGACCGCGACAGGCACTTGACTCTATGGCATTGTATGGGCGCCAGTTCACGCCGAGACCGCGACAGGAGACCGAGACACGTGTCGCGAGACATGTGTCGCGGTCTCGGCGCAAACTGGCGCCCATAAAATTCTATAGTGTCAAGTGCCTGTCGCGGTCTCCGGTCGCGGTCTCGCGTCGCGGTCTCGCGTCGCGGTCTCGCGTCGCGGTCTCGTGTCGCGGTCTCCGGGCGAACTTGTACCTTAACAATTTACAAAAATCACCAAACATGATTAGACTTATGAACCTCATTAAAATTGGTACCTAGCGCTGTCCGCTTTGCCCAATCCACTGGGTAAAGTGGATCGGCTCATATAAGCGAATACACGGTAAACATAAAAAACAATTAGGTACCGATCACAAAAAATGGGTTAGAAAAAATACAGGTAAGTACAAAGATTAGTAAAGTTAATCACGTTATTTTAAAAATTTGAGGCACTCCAAAATGATTGCTCCAATAAATTACCCCCCATAACACTATAGTGGGAACTTTGTCATAAGTTCAAACCTTTATTTACCTTTGTTTTTTTTTAATGACAGTACCTTTAATTTAAGGATTTTGTATCAGTTTTCCAAAAAGTCAATTTTTTTAAGGGAATCATTCAATGGGACCACTGTGGCAAATATATCAAACATGCTACGCCACACTATATGACGACATAGGTACATAAAATGCTCAACTTCAATCTGAGTGCTCAACATTGTGACGCGCCGAACAAGACATTGACACCACTTCCCAGTTATAGAATTATGACAGCTGTATTCAAGTGACAGTCTGTCAGATAATGCCCAACTTGTCAACAAACACGGCGAGTTTCAGTTTCACGTGCATTATTTTTATAAATTGAACTAAATTATAAATATACCATGGTAAAATGGACGCATACGACATTTTTAAGAAATTAACGAAAGGACTTACCTTCAAACACAAAGTTTTAGGCGTGAAACAAAATGTAAGTACCGATATTTAACCTCTAAACACTACTGCATTTAAATGAAAGTGATTATTTCACCCTATGGTACTACATGATATTACATTGTATTTAGTATAAAATTACCATCAGTCATTTATTTTTCTTCCAAATGTAATGTTTTTTACAATAATTATAAAACATAAAGATTATAAAAAAACTTAAAAACTAGGGTGCCGCCAGCAGCGGGGCAAGGCCCAAGCTACCGGTGGTTAGGGCTGCAGAGTGAGGAACCTCCTGACGATGCGCGCTGTGTCG
Source organism: Ectropis grisescens (assembly GCA_017562165.1). Lineage (NCBI taxonomy): Eukaryota > Metazoa > Arthropoda > Insecta > Lepidoptera > Geometridae > Ectropis > Ectropis grisescens. Next base: position 23,289,868 of record CM029774.1, read on the forward strand.
AGGATGACCGCCTTCTGCATCTGACCCTTAATCCAACCGTCTAGCGAAAGTCTCTTGATATGTTGGTCGAGACTTTTCGCTATAAGGCCGTTTGCCGACACGACTATTGGGACTATGATCGTCGAATCAATATCCCACATGGCGATAACCTCATGAGCCAAGTCATGGTACTTGCAAAGCTTGTCCTTCTCGGCTTTCATGAGGTTCTCGTCATGTGGTATGGTGATATCGATGATCACAGCCAGACGCTGAGACCGGTCTAACAGCACGAAATCAGGCTTATTGGTGACAATAGTAATGTCCGTGATGATAGAGCGGTCCCAGTAAAGCAAATTACCATTATTGTTATCTTATCTGCTTTAGCTAAAATTTTAAATAGGTTTTATTCTAAATTCGTGTATGTCTTAAATGTTTCATTGTGTAATTCGCATTGTTTTTGCAGGAACCAAATAAAATCAACAACATTTCCAAAAAAGAAGATGTAAAAATTAAAAAAGAAGATCTTAGTGACATTGAAATAGACCCTAATACCAAGGATTCCGACAATGAGACTGAAGTTTCACATTCGGAGGAGTCTGCTGGTGGCAGCGACTCTGATGAAGGTGATATAAAACTTATGGAAGGTGTAAAGATTGGAGAGAAAAGGAAAAAGAAGAAGAAAGAAAAGTCTGAGGATCTACAAAAGAAACTGGAGCTGGAAGAAGTAAGCAAATCTTCAATATAAAGTATACTTTTATTCATTTATTTTTTATTTATTGAATAATAGATGAGCAGCTTTAGCTGATATGCTTATATGTCAGTGTTAAAATAACAAATTATAGGTAATAATAGGTAGTAATTGTCTGTTAGAATGATTTGGTCTGTTACCATCCATTTGTCCAGTTTGTTCTTAAAAGAGTAGAAACAACTTTGCCGAAATAACATCCTCAGGCAACCTGTTCCAATTATAAACCACTCTGTTGCTGTGGACGTGATGTGCAGTGTTTGTCAGTGTTAGAGCGTGGGACAACTTCTGACACCATCTGTCTCTCTTATGCTTCTTTAATCTGTACAGGTTCCGTATGTGAGGGAGATTATAAAATTCATTCAGTATGTTAAATGTTTTTATCAAGTCTCCCCGCAACCTTCTCTCTTCCAATGTAGTGAGGCATAGGGCTTTTAACCTGTCTGTGTAAGATTCACGTCACACTCACTTTAACATCTACATACACTCAACTTTAGGATCTACATACACTCAACTTTAAGATCTACTTCAGCCAAATTGGTCTTTAAACTTTAAAATTGTCAAAGCCAGTACATGGCTTACTGAGAAAATCTGTCCTAACCCAAAAATAACATATATTTATCATGTTTGTAGTGCATACTCTTAGAACACTGTCACACCTTTGCCAGCTATTCTACTGCACTCCAGTTATTTGCAAACATTGCAGAGTTCCAGTGTGATTGACAATCATTCCTGAGAAATTACAGGGTCACTATAATGTAATAATGTAAAGTCATATAATAAATTGTCGTAACATCTGGATGGATGGGGTTGAAATTTGGAACACAGCTAGATTGTAGTCTGAAAGAGAGAGAGGTCTTGTGACTTTACCAAACGATAGGCTACTTTTTATCCTGGGAAAATAACAGGAACAGAAACTATATGGGTAAAGTCACAGGGCGCTGCTAGGAAAAAATAGACCAATAAATATTATTAAAAGTTTGTGAACTAGTGCCAAACTAAGCATAGCTTGTATTTTACACTTTTTTTTTAAATTAACCTATGGCACCTGGCCACAAGATGCCTATACTACCGAGCTGACTATTCGGGTTAGCGCAGAGGGCGCAGGACCCAAAAGGAACCTAACCTATGTAATACCTATTGATATGCTAGTGCTATAGCAAGGGGTGATACCTGGAATACGTTACGGCTGCTAGCACGAGGGCGCCTCAGACGGCTCGATCTCAGCTCGGCACTAGCTGGGGAACAGAGTGCTTGGCACCTCCTGGTGGCCTAGCGGAGCCCTCCGACTCGAGTCGATATCGAACTCGCTACTAACGCGTGAATCTATGTCGGCTGACATCTTATTGGGGGCTACTAGCAAAAGCAAAGGGGGTCTTTGTCGGCTCACTGATTCGAGTAGTAGAGCAGATGTCATCTGACTGATTGCTAACAGGAGGCATCCTCTGTCGTCTGACTGAGTATTTTGCACTATAACATGTTACAGTAAATAAGGAACAGCAAAACAATTACAAAATGTAAATTTATGGAAAATAATTAATTTTAATGTTCAGTCATATTATTTCCAGTATCTTTAGTTAATATGTAGTTACTTTGTGATTGTTATAATCACTAAAATGATTCAACATTTCAGCAAAATCGTTACCGCAACGAGCACGGCATCAAAGCTGTGGGGCGCCACATACCAGCAGCCCTCACTGACTTCTCAGACCTCAACCATCGGTATCAAGTCGCTCAAGGACTGATTGACACTGTTAACCAGTGTGGATACAGTGAACCCACACCCGTGCAGAGGCAAGCCATGCCGTGCATGCTGGAGGTATTTATAACATACTTACCATTATAGATAATTTTTATTATCTTAAATATGTTTAAATTAAACACTTTTACAAAATTCCTTATGGCTTGGAGCCAAAAGGGATTTTGCTGCAAGACCGAACAGAAAAATGTGAGCCTGAAACTGTGTAAAAGCGTTGCCAGCTTTAGTTTTATATGATTGTACCATAAATAATAAATATAAGCAATTTTATGCAAATTGAGTTGCTTCCATACATATTATCCGAAAGAACTTTGTTCCTACATAAATAAATAAATAAATATTGGTGTACATTTCACACACATGGTGTCCTATAATATCACATCTTTTTTTAATCACTTTAATGAAGTAAAAAGATCAGTAGCATGACTTTCTGTTGTGGTTTCCTTGACAACTAAGCATCCACTGGTAGCCGAAAGTAATATTTTTTTTTAACTATAATAGGTTCACACTTGACCACCATCTCGCCTGATGTTAAGCGATGATGAGATCTACGATGGAGCGTGGTTACCTAGAAAAAACCGATTCACTCTCGATTTGAAGACACCAAGATTGTAACCATCAGAGAAAACCCACTCAGGCAACGCATTCCACAATTTAGACGTTCTTATCACAAACGTGGAGTCAAATCTCTTCGTTCGCGTTTTTGGAACATCAACCATGAAACGATGCCGCCCTTTTGTGCAACGAGAAGTCCGATAGAAGGCATAGATATATTGGGAAACCAATTTATGATGAAGATTTGAAGATTAACCATGAACTGACATCTTGCTTGGAAAATCTTATTTATTTTCTCCTATAGGCTTGCACTCAGGCCTGTCTAATTTCTAACTCACTAAGGGTCTGATATAACTGCTATTTCATTAAGTGTCTCACAATTATCACTTTTCCAGGATAGACAAATCCTAGCCTGTGCTCCGACTGGCTCCGGTAAGACTGCTGCCTTCCTCATTCCCATCCTCCACACCCTGGGGATACCACAAGGTGGGCCTCGAGCCCTGGTACTCTGTCCCACCAGAGAGTTGGCTCACCAGATCTACAGAGAAGCTCTGAGGTTATCCGCTGCTACAGAACTGAGATGCAGTGTGGTCCGGAACATGAAGGAAAGTAAGGTGAAGGAACGTGAGGCTACTATTAGGAAAAGCGGTAAGTTTAATTGAAACTTTAAACTAAAAGATTAAATGAGTAAAGCTAGAAACATTTGAAAAGGGCAAATGCAATTCTTATAAAAAGGATTAATAAAAACAAAAGTTTGTTACTCTTTCATTCAAAAACTATTAAAGGGATTTGGATGCAATTTGGTACATAGATAGATAATAATGGTCTGGAATAACACATAGGCAATTTTTTTATCCTGGGAAAATAACGGGATTGGGATCTACGCTGGTGAAACCGCTGCTAGTACTTCATAAAATTAAGTTGTAGGAGTGGAATAAGTTGCCGGCCTCCTTGTTCCCTGAGAGATACAATCTAAAACTTTTCAAGGTCAGAGTGAATAGGTACCTTCTAGGTCAACGTGCGTCATCTTCGACCACACCGTTGCTTGACATTAGGCGAGTTGGTGGTCAAACGCGGGACTAAAGGCGATAAAAAAACTTTAAAATACTTCCAATGTAGTTGTTACAAATGTTAGATCCAAATTTTGTTTACAAATAAAGCAAACACACATTATGTGTTTAAAATTCCTACAAAATGTGTTCATTTTATGGAGATAGTTGGAAAAAAAATGGATTTTTGTACCAGCTCTTTACCTTTTTGTACCTTACTGTCCTATTTTTTTCAGATATTGTTATAAGTACTCCAAACCGTATCTGCTACCTTCTGAACCGGGATAAAGTAAACATATCACTTGATAAGTAAGTCATTTTGGTTTTGCTTGAATGTTTCAATCTAAAGAGATTGCTTAAAGATAAAATATTTAATATCTTTCAAAAACAGTTAGTTAGAATTGAAATGACATGATCTTTACACTTGTAATATAATTTCAATATTATCTATAAAATAATAATTAGAAACAATTATGAAAAACTGAAAAAAAAATTATTGAAATTTTGTAAATTTGTTCAAATATATGAATTTTCTTTATTATGAACTTTAATTATAATTATACTTATTAAAATATTAAGAAATGAAAACTTATAACTTAGAATTTGAGTATTAAACAGCAATAATCTTGTACTTCATTTCTATGGAGGTAACATTTATAAATACATATTTATGTAGTTGCAGTCAAATAAATATTATAGTTACAGTTTTCCTTAGTTTAGGAGTTGTCTGAGAATTTAACAATTCGCCATCAATATTTATTTATACATAACTAAATCATTATGTGATGTGACAGAGTTCGTTGGTTGATCATCGACGAAGCGGACAAGCTGTTCGAAGGCTCGATGGAGGAGCAGTCGGACTTCCGACAGCAAATGGAACAGATCCTGACCGCGTGTGGCAGCAAGCAGCGAAGGATCGCCATGTTTAGTGCCACGCACACTCCGGCCGTGGCGAAGTGGTGCCGGCACAACATGCGGGGGCTCGTCAATGTCACTGTGGGGCAGAGGTCAGTATCACTAAAGATTTAAAGGTTACATGGTTCTGGCGCATTATTTGGGACTCTTCACAGTGTCATCTTCTTCGTAGTGACGAACTAATACGCAAGTTTTATTCTCCCAATATTATGGAGGGTAGAGCAAGGAGTCAATTCAATTCAATTCAAACCTACATCAACAACAAAGTAACAAAAATATAATATAACTTTGTAAATCTTTTATTGAGTATACAACACTACTTGAAAATTTGGCCTTCAATGCCTTCCATGGGATCATCTTCGCTAGAACACCAGCTAGATTCTTCATCAGAAGATTCGGATGTTTCACCCGTAACATTGATTATGAATTTGTCCGTTTCCATATCCATTAGTCTGTCCGACTCAAAATGTTTATCCAATTTTTTCTACGTGCAGGCACACATTAAGCCATTCCTCTGCTGTTACTGTGCGGAATGCTTCCTCAGAAAGCGTCTTTATTTCAGAAGGCGCTCCACCCACATTTTTTTCTGCAATGCGCCTTTTCACGATTGCCCAAATTTTTTCGATAGGGTTAAGATCACAATTTTATGGTAATAATGGTTATCACAAAACCTCATGTCCATGTTCCTTTATAAAAAGAAGTTTTCACCTCAAAAAAAAATATTTGTTTCTCACATTCGGTATTAAGCACACAGTTTTTTTCTCCACGTGTTATTGTTATTGGCAACGACAACAATCAAACCTCAAAAATAAAGCCTCGTAAAAATACGCTGATAATAAGTGGAGATTTCATTGCTATGGTATCCCTAAATATTACCTGTCAAATAGCTCTGCCTTTGGAAAACGGCACTTTTGGCCCGTTATTGTCGCGTTGTTCTTCACAAACACGATTGATTTTCACGGTTCAGGGTCAGGGCCAGCACTTTTAATCAATTTCGGCATAATTAAAGTTATTAATTACTTTAGAAATGAATAAAAACACCGAACGTAAACAAACTCTTGTCACCTGACGTAGACAAGAAGATGACGGCACGTCAATTAGTTCCGTTCTCTGCCGCGGGCAGACTTAAATTGCGTGGACTCTAAGCATGTATTTATCACAAAGGACAATGTCCATTTTTACCCCGTCTAAGCAGTTGTCGTAGATACATATGAGTTATATACTAAAAAATCGGTGATTTTTTGTTGTACTCAATTGAGAATTTATATAACTTTCTGACATTGCAAAAAATAATAATTTGCATTTGTATAAATTAAACTTATCATTTACCAACAAAGCTGAAATTGGAAAATATTGCAATACGAATCGGTACTTACGTTTCGTTTTAGTGATCCCCGATAAATTGAAATTAAATATGGATGTTATGTTTACCAATTTCTTTCACAATGTCGTTCAATTACTACTTACTACATAGTTTAATAACGTATATAATTAAACATGATGACAAGAAAACTATCAAAGCTTTTTATAGAAATGTAAATGAGGAAGAAGTTGGCTCGCAATCGTGAAACGGAACGGTTATCTCAAATTGGTCAATGTCAAACATCTGCTTAGTCTGTGATGTCAAATAAAAAAAGTAAAAAATAATAAAAATGAATTAATTACATAATTGAATTGTTTTCTACGTTTTCTTTATTCTTTGATTACCTACCACTAGTTTATGTATATTGAATTGAAAATGATTTGAACAGCAGAGGCCTTCCCTCAGTACTGCTGTACTTGCATTGCAGAGAGTATAAAGTGAGATACCTAGCATGGGCCAGATACCAGGACCACCATCGATATAAACCTGTATTGAGATCGTTGAGGACCACCACATAAATCCACCAGCAGGGTTCTTGGGCTATGGAGCAGTTTTGGACTATTAAATATATAACATTATTATTAAATGTAAATATATATTATCGCAAACTATGTCTTTTATTTATCCTCTCTTGCATTGGTTTGAATATAGATTCAGTGGAAAGATATTGGTGAATAGAATTATCTACACTGATTTAAGTTTTGTTTTTGTATAAAATGACAGGATGAGCTAGAAATAATGTGCTTGAAGGTAAGCAAACATAATATGCTTGCCTATAACAACACAGTTTCACAAATTATTGGAACATGATGACATGAGTCCAAATCATCAGACCTAGCCCTGCACTGAGCTTGTTACTTTAAGCCTTGTGAAACTATGAAAATTCCATCCGAGAACTACTTCATGGTAATCAGTTGGTAGTGAGAACTACTATTATTCCTATTTATTCTGTTATGAAAAACGTTTTCAGTTATAAAACCACAGTTATTTCTTTTCTTTTCTGTTCTAATCCGAAAGAAAACATAGTTCGAATGTACTTTGACAGTAAACATAACCTTACTTTTGGTTTAACTGTAGCTCATTTTTGGTATTTGGGAAATGAAAAACACCGACAGCAGACGTTTTTAGAAGCATTTACAATTCTAATTAGACACTATTAATCCTTAGATACTTTCAGTATCAAAAAAAAATTGACAGGGGATTCAATGTATGGGACGTGGGCATTGTCCTTTTAGACATTAACAAATGACAATTACGCTTATACTCATTTAATATCAGTATTTGATAGCCAATGTCAATGCAATAATAATGACAAGTCAAGTATCATCTCATAACTATTATAAATCAATAATTATGAGAAAACGTGTAGCTCGAGTAATTTTAGTGAACTGTGAATATAGTATGTTTATTAATTTCGAACATATTGAAAATACAACAACGGATACAAAACATCCTAAGGCAAATGTCGAACGCGCCTTGGTTTCTCAAAACAACAGAGGTCCATGATACATTAAATGAACCTATGGTAAAGCAAGAGATAGAACGCCATAGTGCTAACTATAGTATGCGACTGCAAAAGCACCCTAATGAGCTTGCGGGTAGACTCACTGTACCTGAAACCATACGTCGACTCAAAAAGCAATGGGACATGTATGATTGATGATACAACAATAGAGTAAAAGAAAGGGCAAACTCCACTGGGAGTGGGACCCTCAACGCTACGAAACAGTCACCTCATCTGCTTATAGTCGCTTGACTGATTGCATGATTGTCTCACAAAAAAAAAAAAATGGGTGCGTGTACTTATGTACGCGCGTGAGAAGTTATACTTCTTTTATTTTGTTAAATTTATCGCCACCGAAAATTTATCCAATATATAACATTCAAATACTGGCAATACATTGTCCAATCTTTCAATAATTTATTTGATTCTTGAGCTGAGCCAGCTGAGCAAAGTTGACAGAGAAGAGCGGCAACAGCGCGTTACCCGCGTATGTCACGAGCTGGCAACGTCGCGCGTCTTCGCCGTATAATTACTATTATGTATTCTATGCCTAGTATCGGCAACCGTACGACACTATCTGTGTTCACTCACACATTGACATAAATGAACAAAAAATTCGATGTTATTTCTACTATTAATCTACAATTTTCTTCAACTAAATATGAAATACCGCAAATAAAGACCAATTTAAATGCCAAATATAGTCATTTCAGTGTAAAATTATACTCTCGTCGCCCATGAATGGTCAAATAGATTAGTATGAAAATTTGAAAATCGAACCACCTTAAGCAGACGACTTCATACTGTTAATTTTGTGTCACAGGTGCGCGCGCATCGTAAAATTTCACTCATCATTTTTTCATAACGCGCCTAAAGAAGTATAACTTCAAAATTGTTTAAAATTTACCCTGATGCTAATGCAGTGCCACCCTAATTTAATTCATTTGGACGTACACTTTTCAAGTACACAGATTCTTACCTCCTTGCTCTACCCTCCATACCCAATATAAAGAGAAATGGTTATAATTCTCCAGGAACGCGGCCACGAGCCTGGTGGAGCAGGAGCTGTTGTACTGCGGGAACGAGAACGGGAAGTTGATAGCGTTCCGGCAGCTCGTGCAGAAAGGACTCAAGCCGCCGGTGCTGGGTGAGCCAGATACTTATCTACACAAGAACAAAATTAAAAATTTCGATTAACCCCCGACTACCTCGGATTTGTTATCTGTACAACATTCTACTAGTCGAGCCCTTTCATTTGATACCCATATTAAGAAAGTTGTGAAAAATGAAATGTATTTCGCCATTTTGTGGTAGCGGCCATCTTGGATATGAAATTTGTCATAGTGCAAAGTATTCTACTAGTCAAGCCCTTTCGTTTGATACCCATATTGAAGTAATAGTGAAAAAATAATATAATTCGCCATTTTGTGGTGGCGGCCATCTTGGATTTGAAATTTGTTATAGTGTATAGTATTCTACTAATCAAGTCCCTTCATTTGATACCCATATTGAGGTAGGTTGTGAAGAAATATTTTGTCCGCCATTTTGTGGAGGCGGCCATCTTGAATCAATATTAACCAAACATAGCTAAGAACACCCGCACGGATATTAACCTTCAAATATAAAAAACCGCATTGAAATCGGCCCATCCGTTTGAGCTCTACGGTGCCACAGACAGACAGACATCGACGTCAAACTTTTAACACCCCTTTTTTTGGTCGGGGGTTAAAAACAGCCGTAGAAAACTAAGCTGATCAGTATAAAACAAAAATTAAACAATTGATTAATATGTATAAAAAAATCTATTAAGTATATGAAGTAGTTTTCTTTTCATCCTTTCTAAATGCGAAACTTTGGATGTTTGTTACTCAATCACGTCGGAACGGATGAAATTTGGAATACTGTTAGAATATGGGCTGGAATAACACAACAAATAGTTATCTATATAAAGCTGATGTTATTTCTTGTCGAGTTCAAAGTTCTTTATTCATAAATGAACAATTTACAAGAAAAAATATTTTTAAAAAATCATTGGAAAGAACATACAAAAAGTATTCATTTTCAAAGTTTAAAATTATCATTTCACGGTACGAGAATACTTTTCAAATAGATAAATGTCAAGCATTTTATAAATACTGTGTTCCAAATTTCAACCAGATCTGTTCCGACGTTACAACGTGATTGAGCAACCAACATCCAAATATCCAAACAATGACATTTATAATATTAATAGGATTAGTAACATAATTGTAACTAGCAATGTCATTTTTTACTAATACTATCTAAAAACTCGCTGTAATAATAAAAAGTTTGAGCAGGAAGCGATTTTAAAAACGCTTTTTTTCTTGTTTTTGAAGCTACCGAAACTTGAGACCGATTTCACTATTCGGGAAGAACTTTTTATTTTTATATTACATTACAATATTTTATATTACAAACTTGAACTTTTGTTGTCAGTTTTCGTGCAGAGCAAGGACCGCGCCAAGCAGCTGTTCAAAGAGCTCATCTATGACGGGATCAACGTTGACGTCATACACGCTGACAGGACGCAGGCGCAGGTAAATAAGAAGGGTACTAACACAAGGCTGTGACCAGTCTATTAAATCATACAGTCGTTCGACGAAGCCGTCTAGACGGGGCCATCGTGCGGGGCGTGCGGGGTGAGACGCGGGAAGCGCGCTCCCGCCATTGCCAACATTACAATGTTAGTATTTCGTGAGCGCGGTTCCGTTTTCGGTTTTATCTACCCGTGTGTAGATATTATCGACGTTTCTTCTAAGATCAAAGGCTGCTGGTAGTATTTATTTATGCTGTGGTTATGCTCTAAACTAATAGCATAAGCATTCCACTAAATGTTCCCACTTCTGGGACTTCTCTTGCAAGACTCTCTTACAAATCTTCGACGCACTGTTCACCACAAGATGGACCTGTCGGGATTTGTCTGTCTTTCATGTAATAATGAGTACTCATTATTAATCCCAAACCGGAAACGACGTAAAAAGCGTTGGCGGGACGACCTAGACCAATATCAGCGAAACTGGTATTACATAGCACTGGATAGAGACAAATGGAAAGAGGGTAGGGAGGCCTTTGCGCAACATTGAGACATATCGGGTTCATAATAAATAATAATTCTCGACCAACATCTCAAGAGACTTTCGCTAGACGGTTGGATGGCGGGTCAGATGCACGCGGCGGTCATCCTCGACACAGCGCGCATCGTCAGGAGGTTCCTCTCTGCAGCCCTAACCACAGGTAGCTTGGGCCCTGCCCCGCTGCTGGCGGCTATCTAGGTTTAAGTTTTTATAATGTTTTTATGTTGTGTTTTATATCAATGTTGTAAAATACATAGAGACGATTTTCTTAGGATTCCATGGATTCACCGTGCGGGTGCCGGGTCCATCGTGTGGCAGAGAGAGAAAACCCGAGTAGATCCCGAGACTTGTGACTCGGGCGTAGGTTTAAGGGGCCCCTTTCTGACTTAAGAAAGGAAATAAATACGTATTATTATGTCCCCGATATGTCTCAGTATTAAACAATCATTTCAATTTATATTTATAACTAGCTGTACCCTGCGACGCTTCGCTGTAGCACATTGTGATGCAAAAATTAGATAAAAACAATCCTTGATGCTGATTATATATCATTGTAAAATTTCAGCTCGATCGGTGAAGTACTTTTTGAGTTTACTTTTGAGCATAAGACGTTGGCGTAATGGTGCTCACCAAACATAACACACTAACATAACACAACGGGATAGAAGCCAGAAATTAATAGACGATGAATCAGATGACATATATGACACAACCGATTAAAAGTTAAAAATGAAAAAAGAAGAAGAAGACTTTATCAGCTGACTATTATTATCATTGTATAAATTCAGACCAATGGAAACTGCGTTGCCAGACATATTGCATGCCTCTAGAAGAAGAGGCCAGTTTGTATGGGTCAATTATTTAAATGTTTTGTATCATCTTATCTTACCTGCAAACAGCAATAAAGATATTTGTATTAGTTTTTGAAGTGTACACAAACCATCATAACATTTTTATATACAGAGATGTATTTAACATGTCAATGTTAAATTGGGATTAATCCTAATAGTATAAATTAGCAGCGCACCGTGGTTTAACACGCGTAGTTTCCGTTTCCGTTATATTTCCGGAATGTAAAAGTAGCGTAGCGTAGCGGAGCCTATGTATTCTTCCAAACTACTTATATAATCTAACTGTGCTAATTTCAACCAGATCTCTTCAGATGTTACGACACGATTGAGCAAACAAACATCCAAACATTGACATTTATAACATAAGTAGGTTGTCAATAAATAAATAAACATTGGTGGACAATATGCATATCATATATTGATACAAAAATATAAAATGCATGCATATGAAAATCATATGCATGCATTTTTTTTATATTTTTAATTCACTTTTTACATTATTATAACACAATAAAAATATTAATACTCTTGTAAATGTACAAATTGATTTTTAAAATAATATTTAAAATATCGATATAATTTGTCCAGTTTAAACGCCGCCATCTTTCCCGCGCCTGCATGACGTCACAGGCCACCTGTGTTTGTTTACTACAAGTGTTGCAGTTACTTTGTACCGATTTTTGAGTTGTGCTAGCTAATCAAACGATGGAGAACACGACTTTTCTCTCTAACACAGTAGTGTTAGAGAGAGAAAACGGTGTCGATATTCGTACTGAGCTAGTAAGCTCAGTACGAATATCGACACCGTTAAAGCAGAAAACATGCCATGTGACGTCACATTTGGTTTCCACAGATAATGATGCGTTTCGCAAACTTGAATTTCCCCGCGCCTATTTTGCACTTTTTTAATTATATTTCTTATAATTAATAACTAACTAAATAATAAAATAATTGTTTTGGCATAATGGCGGGACATTAAGGATTCTACAAAAAAAAAATCAAGCCTATTTTAACTACGTGCCTATTTTAACTACATGCCTATTTTAACTACATGCATATTCCCTATTCACACAACACAATGTTCGAATATTTGTTTCACAGTCGTGTCGTAACGTGTGAAACGATCGGTTTAAAATTTGAACACAGATTATTTACAGTCCGAAAATACACGTAGGCTACTTCTTATCCCGGGAAAATAACGGGAACGGGTACTATGCTGATAAATCAGTACGGCTGGTGAAAAATATTCCAAAAAACTTCGTCCGTAAACGAGTTTCAGTAACATTTCTTGTACAAGCTGCATGTGTTCATTCTTCGTTTTTGCGTGTCCAGCGCGACAATGTGGTGCGCAGTTTCCGCGTGGGCCGCATCTGGGTGCTGATCTGCACGGAGCTGTTGGGTCGCGGGATCGACTTCCGCGGCGTCAACCTCGTCATCAACTACGACTTCCCGCCCTCCGCCATCGCGTATATACACAGGTCAGTCTAACGTTACATACACAGGTCAGTCTAACTTTATAAACACAGGTTAGTCTAACGTTACGTACACAGGTCAGTCTAAATATACATACACAGGTTAGTCTAATCTACATACAACACAGGTCAGTCTAACTATACATACACAGGTTAGTCTAATGCTACACACATTCGTCAGTCTTAACATTACATACCCAGGTAATTCTAACATTACATATACAGGCCAGTCTTAACATTATATACACAGGTCGGTCTAACGTTATAAACGCAGGGCAATCTAATGTTACATACACAGGTCAGTCTATTGTTACATACACAGGTCAGTCTAACGTTACCTACACAGGTCAGTTTAACTATACATACACAAGTTAGTCTAACTTTGCATGCACAGATTAGTCTAACGTTACATACACTCGTCAGTCCAACATTAGATACACAAGTCAGTCCAACATTACATGCACAGGTCAGTCTATCATTACATACACATGTCAGTCTAACACAGCATCTAATTAAAACATGCTTTCATTAATATATAAATTAAATTGATTTGTTGCAGGGTGGGTCGCGCCGGTCGCGCGGGGCAAAAAGGCCGCGCCGTGACTTTCTTCACACAGGACGACGTCGCCAACCTCAGGAGGTAGGAGATGCATATTCATTAATTAATTAATTTTCATATCGATTAATGGATCATATTAATATTATTAACCTTTTTTTTTTTTTTTTTTTTATTTAAATTAGCCACTCCACAGACTCCGGGGTCCGTGATCTTTGTCATTACAATTATATATTATTAATTTTTACACATATTTTGGATAAGGAGAAGAAGAGGAAAATAGGAGGAGTTGGGTACATTTAATATCTAATTCTAGTGCTCGTCTGTAGAGCCGATCACTACCGGCTGGGATTCCGCTAGTAATCGACTCGACATCGAGTGTTTGCCTAATTGCCTTTTGCCATTTGCCTAAGCTGCCTCCTCCCGGCCCAGAGCCTCCACAACGGCCGCATTTCTGTCCCTGATGGCCATCTGTAGGTTGAAATCTCGGATGGTCTTTGGTGATGCAGCCCACGCTCGCCGCACGAAACGACCGATGGCGTCGTCGGTGTCGTCAGCGTAGTATGTGAAGGTCCCCGTGTGCCGTGAGATTGCAACAACCGCATGGGGTACGCTCTCGTGCAGCTTCATGTTTGCCTTGGTTTTGATTGCGATTACCGACTCGTATGTTAGTCCCTGAGCTTCATGGATGGTAAGGATGCGTGACCCGGTGCCTGACCCATAACCCTGGTTTGTCAGGGTCTCCTTCTCCTCTTGAGTGTGAACCAAGAAGAGGTGTTTGGTATGTTGTTGGGTATTTGCGCTCCCTTATATCTTCTCTGCTCTAGGGACTTTATTCGGGGCGCTGAGGAGTACATACCGGAGTATATTTCCCTCAGCGCATATGCGACGTCCATTGGGTTTCGATGTGTGCAGAGCAACTCCTGGCTGATCTTTGTTACCAGGTTCGGGCGATGATACCTCATTTCGAAGAGATTTTCCCTGTCGATATAAGGCAACTGATTGACGTCTCCAATGAGGACAATTTCACCAACACCAGACAGCCTTGAAGCCATCACAATGGCTCCAAAATGGTTCATGAGAGCTTCGTCCACCATGAGGCGGCTGAAACTTTCTCTACCGAAACCATTTACCAGAGCAGAAGCCATGGTTCGCACTCTGGTTTTGACCAGGTTTCCGATTCGGTGCGATAGCTTTTCTCTTAGATCTTTTGCTGCCTCAGTTGTTGTAGTGATGATGGCGTCCTTGTCCACGTCGAAGTGTCTAATCACCCATGTTGTTTTTCCACATCCTGGAACTCCGTTGACCCACTGTATTCTCGGTACCTCCCAATTTTCCCAACCTGCTTTGACGTTTCCGTTCCTTCGATGGTCTTGGCCATCTCTAGGATCTTATCGTCCAGCATAATCTTGGTGCATCGGGCAGTAACTACAATTGGGTCGTTTGGTGGTGTCGCATAAACAGGCACTCCCGCGCGCTCTGTCTCTCTCTCGTTCAGTGTCACGAAGCCATTTTCTGCACTGTAAGCTGCCATATACTGTCCTGTCATGGTTCCCTTGATGACCCGGGAAGTGACATTATTGTAAATGGCTGCTTCGGCCTCCTCGAGTTTCGCCTTTAAAAGGCTTTCACTTCCTAGCCTATAGGACTGCATGATGTTTTCGCAGGTCTTGAGGTTGACTTGTCGTGTCGCGCTCAGTGTGGCTATGAATTCGATGAAGGCGTTACGTGCATGGCTCCGCGGCTCCGAAGCCGTGACATAGCGGGGCGGTTCCACCTGTCCCATGTCGGCTCTCGTTCGGCTCATTTGTTGCTGTGAAGCTGCTTTGGGGTCTTTGACGTCAAGGGGGTGATGAATGGGATGTGATTCGGAGTACGCTCCTTGCTGCTGCGTTGAAGGCAGTCACGAACGCCGTGTTGGTGCCTCGGCTGCCAGTTAGATTGGCTGAGGCTTTTTCCGCGGCTGCCTTCTGCTGTGCTCTTTCGGAGCCGGTTTGGATGGTCGAACTAGGAACAGGATGTCCCCAGCTATCGGTTGCATTTGTTTGGTCGTGCGAAGGGGCTCTGAGGCTCTCAGATTTTCTCCCCTGTCTTCGTATACGACAATCTCATGATGTTTAGAGGCCTCAATGCAACCCAGCCGGTCTGCGACTCTTGCTCTTGAATATTCGATTGCCATCGCATCCACGCTTATCACCCGGGTGCTTCACCTGCATTTCTGCTCAGATGTGCGAGCAGCGCACTTGCCTGTGTGAAAGGCGTCCGACCTTCCGAGTACTCTATTAGTGCAATCGTTTTGTTTTCGATCGCACCAACCGAAATCGGTGGCCGTCTACCTCGCACACCGGCATGGCGTCGTAGGTTTTCCGCTTCATTGTGACTTTGCGGTACTCCCATTGAGCAGGCAAGACAATCCAGGTGACAAACGGGCTCGTTTCCGTTCCCAGGCGAAGCAAAAGCTTATTCGAATCTTTCTTTGTTGCTGTCCATGAAGAGAGCCACCCGCGGATACGGATCCCTGCTTCTCCTCGGTCTGCGTTCTCCAGTAGTTGTTTGACGGAGATGCTCTTCGAGGAGTTATGTTGGGCGGAAACCGCATGCCACGTGGCGTCTACAGACAGCGGGGCAGGGTGGTGTGGTGGCGATGGAGGCGCGTATTTGAGTTAGTGGAGTTTCTCATGGCCGCTATGCGGAATGAGCTCTCCATGAAGGACAGGAGCCGTGTTCTGTTGTCTGGATCTACTAAGATGTTGTGGAGATCCGAGACAACCAGCCTTCTGTTGATCATAGATTCGAGCTCATGTCTTGCGACCATGAATCGGGGACAATCGACTAGCACGTGCCAGACCGTTTCGGGTTGGTCGGGGTCACACTCGCATGCCGGACTGTTCTTGAGCTTAAATCTGTACAGGTAATCTGCTATTCCTCCGTGTCCCGTCAACGCTTGTACCTGGAAGGGAGTCAGTTTCGTGGTTCTCATCACCCGATATGCGTTTGCTATATCGGGGAGGAACGTCTGGGTGACTTTTCCGGTGTCCGAGGTCTCATATCGATCCTGCCATTTCTTGACCGATTCTTCACGGATTTTCTTTTGACGTAGGACAAGGGGATCCCCTCGTAGTCCCTGGGTGACTCCGTGAGTGCCGCCGATTTGGCCAGTTCGTCGGCTCTTTCGTTGCCGACGGTGCCAACATGCGCTCTCACCCAGAAAAGACGAAGAGATCTCCTTCAGCATTTATCTGTCCAATGTTTTCCTTTACGCACTTAACCAAGGGTGGCTCGTTTTTGGGTTACTTAGCAGTTCGAGTGAAGATCGGGAGTCACTCAGGACATTGACTTCCTGGTCCTTGCTCTTTAACGCCATTTGAGTTGCCCGGTAAAGAGCATAAAGTTCCGATTGAAAGACTGTGCATTCGGAGTGGAGCTTGAAGGTCGAGTTCTTGACCTCTCTGCCATTCTCCCACCATGTTAGAGCAGCTCCGACTTTACCTTCAATTTTACTGCCATCAGTATAAATTTGAGGCCCTTGTGGAAGATTGGAGGTGTCTTCTAGGAGCTCGTACTCTACGGAAAACTGCGTTGACGGATGAGGTTGGTCCAGGCAGTTAACATTCCGTTCGAGTTCCACTTCTGGTGGGAGGTAGTCTTGGGAGAGGTTTTTTTACTCTGTACAAATTTGCCGCTTCCTGTATTCTCAGATCCAGGGAAGCAGTCCGGAAAGAGCAAGTGCTGCTTTCAGAGAAACAGTACGGTAAGACTTACAGATTTTTGGGCAAAACCTCTTTGGATAGCGTTCAACTGAGACTTGTTTTCCTCGAAGTCTGCCGCTTGCGCCCATACACTTGAGGCATACATGATGATAGGTTCCACCACAGCGACGTAGATAGTTCTCGTGATTTCGCCATTTAATCCCCAGGTCACCTTCGCTGCACATGCTAGCTGTTTATAAATGTTCGCCACTTTTTACATTGGGCGGTCACATGTGCTTTAAAGTTGAGCCGTCGGTCGATCAGTAGGCCTAGCAGTTTGACTTCCTCGACCAGGTTGAGCCGGACGCCAGACATGACTATGTTTGGAGGTTCGTACTTCAACTTTTTGTGAAAAGCATCGCGTTGGTTTTATGCGCTGCAAAGTTGAGTTTGTTGATTTTACCCCATTCCACTGTCATGCTCAGCGCCCTGCCCGCTTGCTGTTCGATGATGTTCGGACTGCCTGTAAATACGAGAACGACGTCGTCCGCGAATGCTTGACAGTATACTCCTCAGCTTCTAGCATTCGCAGTAACGAGTCTAGGATCACATTCAAAAGGTTGGTCCACAGATGGACCCTTGGACGCATCCCTTGGTTGTTTCCTTCTCATAGACTGCTCTTGCATAGTTGACCTTGATTTTACGGCCGCTGAGGTATGAGTTTACCATGTCGTAGAGGTTTGTTGGGCACCTCTTCTTCGCTAATTGATTTTTGAGGGCGGGCCACCATGCATTGTCGAAAGCGCCTTCTATATCCAGGAGATTAGGAGTACGGTGTCTTTACTGTCTACTCCTTTTTGATGTGCTCTACCAGATCATAGAGGGCGTCCTCGGTGCCTCTTTGGGGCATGAAGCCGTACTGTTTCCTACTGATGGTTGGGAGGAGATGCCATTGGAGTCGGTTTGCCAGAAGCTTTTCCACGATTTTCCGGGAACGGACAGAAGACCTATGGGGCGGTAAGATTTTGGATGTGTAATCTGTCTTACCGGGTTTTCGTAATATGACCACGTGCGCCTCTTTCCATTGCTTGGGGAAGTGTTTCAGTGACAAGCATTTGTTTGCTATCGCCAAGAAAACCTCCCATTCGCAACGTATGGCTGCTGCGCAAATATCAGCGGTTAGCCCGTCTGTACCGGGGCTTTTTCGGTTTCAGAGTTCTCAATACTGATTCCAGTTCCGCTGATGAGAATGGTGGATCATTTTCCGGTAAGCCTATAGGCGTTTCCATCGTTTGCTCCCGTAGCTCTGCATGACACGGTTGGTCTGTGCTCTCAGAGTCGTCGGGATAGAAAGTTTTGGCAAGTAGTTCTGCTGATAGTTGCGGGGATAGAGTGTTACCTTCGGTATCTCTTAGGAGTATTTCTTCCTGTCTCGTCGAAGTTTTTCTCATCACTCTGTAGATCTTGTCCCACATACTTTCTTTCTCCTGATTCGTGCAGAACTCCTTCCAACTTTCCGTCTGAGCTTGTTTGACTTTTTCCTTGTAGTCTTGCCGAGCAATTTGGTACTCTTCGACTACAAGTTCAACTCTGTCAGGGGCGGCATTCCTGATCCTTCTCTTTCTTCTGAGAACTTCTTTCTTCAGATTTTCGAGCGTTTTGGTATACCATGGGGGTTGGATTTCCTTCGGCGAGCTTACTAATGGAATAGTGTGTTCGCAGGCTTCGTGTATACTAGATGTGTAGCTCGTAATCATCGACTCGAGTTCTAGAGGACTTTCACATTTCCCCACTGACTCCGGCGTGATGTTTCTTTCTTTAAGGGAAGATTTTAGTCGTGACATAAAGTTTGGCCACTTTGCCTTCTTGGTGTTGTATTTGCGTGTTGTTATTGGCCTCTGTTGTTCGAGAGCCTTAACTAGACGCAAAGTGAAGGTGATTGCGTTGTGGTCCGATGTTGTGATACTTTTGTCAACCTCCCATCCTCGATTTTTCCCAGGAGAGACACGCTGCACGTTGTTACATCTACTACACTTGTGCAGAGTTTGCCTTCCTGACGATCTCAAAGGTTGGTGTATCGCCGGAGTTGAGAATGTACAAGTCCATTTCGTTGAAGAAAGAGCTTACGGCTTCTCCTCTCTCATTTTGAGACGTACTTCCCCACCAGTGGGACCATGCATTCACGTCACCAGCAACAATAAGGTCTTTTGTAGCTAGTTTTCGCTGAATGCTTTGATCCTGCTGAGGTAGGGGTCGACTTTTGGTCTCCTTCTAAGTAGACAGAAATCACTCCCAATTTTAGGCCTGTACCGACCAATAGGACAGCCACTTCCGTTTCGGTAACAATCTGGGGTCATGGATTACCTCCATCATGTCGCCGAAGACTATTATGGCTGCCTTAACTGGTTTTTGCCTATTCAAACTGCACTGAATAATGCGAGTTCCAGGATATTGTTTCATCACGCCTTTGTTTCCCACATAGGGTTCTTGTACAAGGGCAACTGAAACTCCCTTTCTCTCGCGACCTTCAGGAGTTCTGTCGTTGCATTCTGGGAGCGCTGCAGGTTTGCTTGGATGAAACGCAAACCTAGTTTGCCTACTCTTTGGGAGATTGAGCCATGTTCCTCATGAGTGCCCTTAGCAATAAGATATTCGGGACCGCGCTATGCCATCCCATTTTACCCTTTCAGGGCACTCGCGACTAAAAGCGTTGTGAGCGAGTTCTCTGTTGGGGCTGTTTGGATGAGCATTCGCGCAGTTTTTGCATTTGGGTGGCAGATCTTCTTTTCTTGCCTTGCATTGGGTCCAGGAGTGGGGTTTTCCGCAATGACTGCAGCATTCATCCCTTTCCCGGCAGATCGCTTTTGTGTGACCGAAACCTAAGCACTTGGTGCACTGCACCAAAGGCGAGTGGTCTGCCACTGGTCTCCTCTGGAGCCCAATATTTTTAACCTGCAGTGCCCCGTAGTTTTACCCGCGTAGTTCTTGTTCCGGAGAGTACAGCAAACTAACATTCAAAGTTAGTTAACATTTCACATTGAGCATCTAAAGATTGACATCTATAATATTAATAGGACTGGGTGTACCCTGAGCGCGTTGCTACGCCACCTGTCGGAAATTGGTCGTACCAACTCAGGAAACCTTCTTTGTATCATGTACAACAACTTTGCTAAAGGCTAATTTTAATTAATTTTAAATTAAATTAATAATTACTTGCATAGTTCACAATTCTATGAAGGACATACAAACAAACATACGTTCTCATAAGCATATATTTAGAAGGCGTATTAAACTAATTCCAGTATAGCGTCCGTGATGAAGCAGTCTGGCTGTGACGTGCCGGACTACATGCTGAAACTGAAGCAGAACTCCAACAACAGGAGGAAACTGATGAAGAGGGCGCCGCACAGGGACAACATATCCACCATACTGCAGAGGAAGTGAGTCTCGCAATTTTACTTTTTAACCCCCGACCAAAAAAGGGGTATTATAAGTTTGACGTCGATGTCTGTCTCTCTCTCTCTGTGTGTGAGGGTGTGTGTGTGTCTGTCTGTGGCACCGTAGACCTCAAAAGGATGGGCCGATTTCGATGCGGTTTCTTTTATTTAAAAGTTAATGTCCGTGCGGATGTTCTTAGCTATGTTTGGTTAATATCGATTCAAGATGGCCGCCTCCACAAAATGGCGGACAAAATATTTCTTCACAACCTACCTCAATTTGGGTATCAAACGAAAGAGCTTGACTAGTAGAATACATTGCACTATGACAAATTTCAAATCCAAGATGGCCGCTTCCACAAAATGAAGAAATATATTTATTTTTTCACAACTCCCTTAATATGGGTATCAAATGAAAGGGCTTGACTAGTATAATGTTGTACAGATAACAAATTCGAGGTAGCCGGGGGTTAGTAAAAATGTTTACTTTTGTTCTTTTTTTTTAAATAAAAGAATAGGCGACTTACTAGTAAATTAGTTCCCAAAGTCACGGCTGGTCTAGTCGGGAGCCGCCGATCTGCCGATCCGGAGCCCCCGGGTTCAAATCTCACTCGCACCACTGTCGTGTGCGCTGAAGTCTGTGCCTGAGGTCATGTGCGTAATGCCGCTAACTTAAAACGGTGAAGGAAAACATCGTGAGGAAACCTGCTTGTATCTAGAATCTTTCAAAGTCATGTGTCATCCACCAACCCGCACTGGGTGCTTAAAATGTTACTTAGTAGTGTCTTAGTAGAATAGTAGAATAATTGTGTTATAAATACAAATATTTGTTCTGTGTTTCTAAACGTAAGAAATATTTATTTGAAATTATGTAAGCACTAGCCTTACCTCTATAGTTCCCGTTCCTGTTATTTTATCGGGATACAAATTAGCCTATGTGTTCTCTCAGATAATTTCTACAATGAGTAAAGTCCTACAATCTACCTGTATCCAAAATGTCATTCCTCATTCCGATCCGTTGATACGTTACGACGTGATTGTGCAATTAACCTCCAAACATTGACATAATATTAATATTATGTCAGCTATCTGACTCTCAAGCTTT
The DNA here is from genome assembly GCA_017562165.1 of Ectropis grisescens. Lineage (NCBI taxonomy): Eukaryota > Metazoa > Arthropoda > Insecta > Lepidoptera > Geometridae > Ectropis > Ectropis grisescens. The sequence goes on from CM029774.1 coordinate 23,311,942, forward strand.
GCGTAGGTTGGCCCCATTGCTGTTAGATAGTGTTGTGTTACAAAATCCACTAATATAATCATTTATAATAATGCCGTAAAAGTGCCATCAAAAGACTACTCAATAACTGAAAGATAGGTGAAAGAATCACTTTGTTATCTTAAAAACCTCCCGTGATATCACGATTTTATAATCACAATTTTGGACTTTCCCAAAAACGCCGCTTTATACAAAAACACTAATAAAGCGTGACGTCACTATCGGGTACTTACATGTGGCGCACGTAAAGTTTGTATGCTAACTACGAGTTTTTTTAATACTTTTTGCGTTTAGGAAACTGGTTTCATAACAAAAGTCACTTTAAATTGAATGGGTTATCCAATGGCAAATACCTACATGTACTACTACTAATAATTTCGTACTTTTAAAATGGACTTGCCCATCCAACTTTGAAAGATCATAAAGTAAGTTAAACAAAAAGATATTAAAATAAATTTGGTACATATTTTATTCTATTTAAATTGTCTTTATATCAAAAATTGCAGGACCTCTCACGGCATACCTATTATTAGTTGCCGTCGCTCTCAGGCGTTTTATTTTATAAATCATTCTGTTTCTCATGTTAATGTTCTTTTCAAATATTTCAGAAGGAAACTCGATGAGTCAAAAGAAGAAAACAATAAGACAAAGGACACTGAAGCTGTGAAATCTGGCAAAACAACAAAACAGAAAAATCCAACACGAAAACAACGAAAATAAAAACAGCTCGTTTAAAAACAACAAGGGAGGAAACAAAAACAAGTTCAATAAGAACAATGACTCCAATAAACATCAGAAGAAGCAGAAGAAAGAGCAGAATTTCAAACAAAAGAATAATTTTAGTAAAAAGAAAACTTTAGTTCATAAGAAAGTGAAAAATGTGAAATCAAAATTAGGTAAAAAATAAATGTAGTTCATAGACAATGTTTTATTTTTTATTTTATACAGTTTTACGTTTTCCATACAAGTGAACTAAAAAGTGGTGGGCTGGTAGCGAGAAAGAAAATAGCTATTGCCTAGGAAACTCTGAAGATTTAAGTAATCTCAAATCAATCTTTAACAACCACACACAGATTTTTCGTGACCTGTGAATGAAGATCATCGTCACGCTCGTAAATGAAAGAAGTGTTCCGGTGAACTCTGGACTTACGCATTTCTAGATGGCCATGCTTATAATACTTATCTAAATGGGCATGCTTAGAAGACTTAGCTAGATGACCATGCTTAGAACATTTATTCCAAACTAGCAGCGCCCTCTGGTTTCACCGGCGTAGTTTACAAAGTGAGCTATCGAATTCTGAAAATAGGTTGCATAGAGACTCGATAGAAGTGTAAACTTCTTTTGGCGCTCCACACACAATTTTTTTCGTGGGCTGTAAATTGAATTCTAGCACCATGTTTGCAAGTAAAAGATTCGTTGGGGGAATGCCGAGCTGCCTCGGGACTGCCGAGTGTCGAGGGTGCCTGTGATATACCTATATATAATAAATATAGATAGATATCCTATACCCTATAGGGCTCAGGGATCACGAAGGTATCCAACGGTGAAAGAATTTTTGGAATCGGTCCAGTAGTTCGTGAGATTAGAGCGTTCAAACAAAACGCTTCTTCAGCTTTATAGTGTATGTTTTTATCACACGTCTTGTTTTTTTTTTTAATTTTTCTTGGCTATGTTCTTTAACTCCTTCAGCCGCATCTATCACTCATTATTCAATCTAAAACATGTAATCGTTTTAATTTATTAAAATTATTCAATGGTTTTTAATAGTTATTCCTTATTTTAGTTTTCACTTCTGCCGTAGGGTCTTAAGGGCGTGTGGACCGTAATTTTGAATTTTTAAAACAACTTTAAGACCTTTAAAATAGTTTATTAAACTCTGAAAAAAATATATGTAATAGTTAAGGATCTAGTCTAGTGCAATTCGCAGTCAGTAACACGATTTAATGAATTTTACTTGATAGAAAAAAATCCCAAAGTTACCCCTTTTCAAAAGGTTTTTTCAAGTTTATGACTAAACTAATAATGTTTTTTACTAAATTTTTGTACTCAACGAAAGCCACTAAAAAGTTATAGATGCATTCGCAGAGTTTGACTTGATAAAATTATCAGTTGTTCACTATGTTTTAATATCCACCATATATATAGCGCGCCGATCGGCAAGCCTGATCAGTCGCGTTTCGGCGCTCACGGACGACGGGTCTGCGCTTGATTTTGCAATTTTGACAACCGATAAATTTTAAATATTACGATCATAGTGCCACAGTATAACAATATCAGTAGGTATTACTAGTGAAGCACGCTATGATCTTGATTTTGAAACCGTTTTCATAGGAATTGCAAATAGACGCTGATACTAATTAGTACGCTGTTTACTTTATGTTGTAGACCAAAGGGGAGTCTCAAAAACAGACGTCGATAACACATCAGTTAAAAGTCAATGCGGATGCAATGGAAAATAGATAAGTATCGGTAAACTATTCGTCCGTTAAATCAGCGATCGGGATAAGGAAATAATGAGTGGGGAGAAATCCCCTGCGTAAATCCCCTAATATAAATGCAAGTTAGGTATCATTTGATGATACCTAACTTGCATTTATATGCCATTTAGGTAAATTCTTTGGTAGTAAGGTACTTAGTACTTGGAAGAAAAGTCCTCACATACAGATTTTACCACTTTGGAAGAGACTTTCGCGCAAACTATTCAGTTTAGAAAAAAAATGTTAGGAACTTCAATGCAATTTTGAACACCTTTCCATAGATACACGTATGGTTTTGTTAGAATTTTTATTTTTTTATTTCTTTTTCAAGTTTGTGACACCACCAAAATTTATTGTTTTTTCTTTTTTTTATGAAAATGTTAAAATTGTTCATACAAATTTATACACTCAACCAAATTTGATAAGAAGCCTTTTAGGCAGTAAAATTACTCGTAGAATTTAACTCTGCACTAAATTACCGATTCGTATCTATACTAATATTATAAAGCTGAAGAGTTTGTTTGTTTGTTTGTTTGTTTGTTTGTTTGTTTGCTTGAACGCTAGGATCTCGAGAAGTACTGGTCCGAATTGAAAGATTATTTTTCTATTGGATAGTCCATTTATCGAGGAAGGCTTTAGGCTATAAAAAAATAACTCTACTATTAATTGAAGCGGAGCATGAAACAAGAATGTAACAAAATCGGGAAAAAATATTCCCCTTTTGAGAGTTTTCGTACGTTTCGTGCTTTGACATGTCACATGACAGTATGTGTCAAAGATTGCGTCATTGAATTTCAGTAATCTGTGCCTTGAATATAAACCTTTGCTAAATTTTTTTTCTAAATCTGAGTTGGTACGACCAATTTCCGACAGATGGCGTAGCAGGTTGCTGAAGAGGATTTTTTGTTTGAAATCGATATTCTCAGGAATGAGTGAACCGATTTCAGTCATTCTTTCACCGTTGGATATGTACGGGATCCCGATGAGTGCTATATAATATACCACGGGCGAAGCCGGGGCGGGCATCTAGTATTTTATATAAGGTTTAGAATCATTTCCTGAGCATAAAATCATAAAATAATAACAAATCCAGGTGGAGCTTCAAGCGCCAGCTCGAAAAAACGTTTTTGGCCGATATTCTGAAAAAGTTATAAATCCTTATATTATTGTAGAAAATAAAATTTCCCATCTTTTGTTGCCAGTAAACTTTTTTTTCGAACTTACCGATTACGATTTATCATGTCTAATTTGATGATAACAATGTAAAAATAATAAGTTGTGAATTCTGTTCCCAGTAGCATAAACATGTACCTTTTTACCGGAATGGAAGAAGGGTTATGTTTTTCGCGCGTAGCTTTTATGTTTGTAAATCTTTTATTTCCACATCTTCCAAACGGCTGGATGGATTTTGGTAACTAAAAGATTCTAAGACTAATCTGACTCGCCAAAGTGTCCTTAGAAAGTGGGTAATATTTTTTTACGTGTAGATTTTTTTGTAGTCAGGGCTTTTGAATTAAAGTTATTCTATCATATTGCTCGTTGCTCGAATAAACAGCACCATTTATCATCATGATTGAAGAGTTGAACGAAGAGTTTGGTCTCCACTTTTGTAATAAGAACAACTAAGCTGTGAAACGCATTGCCAGAGTGGGTTTTGTCGAAAGTTCGAACCTTGGGGTTACGAGGTACACTGTGCTTGTTTCTATTAGAGAAACAAGTTCCATCGTAGACCACATCATTTTTATCCACTATTATCGGCATCATCGCAATCGTATCAGTAAATGGGTTATAAATCGTAAACGGTAAGTTTTACACAAAAGTTTACTAGCAACAAAACATGCAAAAATTTATTTTCTACAATTATTGTCAAAATATATAGTTTCCAAAATATCGGCTAAAACAGTTTTTTTCAATTGGTGTTTGAAGCTCTGCCTGGATATGTGAGCATTTTGTAATTTTATGCTCAGTGAGTGATCTTTACCTCATAGAAAAAAATTGTATTTTGGAAAGTTGACCAAAAAACCTTCTATTTTTACTGGCCTTTCATTACGTTTCAGCACATTTTTTTTTATTTTTGACGAACTTATTAATTATTAGGAAACATTTTAAAAAGATTAATGAAATTGGAAAAGCCCTTCTTAACTTATAGTGTGACCAAAAAGAAATGGTTGAGTTTTGTCACACCCCGGACACTCCACTAAAACTCCATACAAGCGCCGCTGTGGAGCTACCTACTCTTCACACAACTACGCAGATGTTGTTCGTACACACGCGTGAATGTGTGCGTTAGCGCTAGGGCTACTGAATTATTTTATTTAATAGTTGTGTCCCTTGAGTTCACCTGGTGACGTAAAGTAGTTTATAAACTTGCTGTAATGTTGAGTTACATAAATAGAATGGTGCCAAATTATACTATTCTAATTAAAAGTGTGTATGTATTGCCGCGTAAAATCAAACGAAACCGATGATCGATAGGTACCTAGATATCTATTTTTGTTAGTAGGTAGGTACACATTCGCATATTATTTTACACTTACCCAAGAAGGAAACTTTATTCTGTCACTATAATTATTCCTCCAGGCATTATCAATCCGTGCCCAAAACTGGCTGTGTAAGCTTTGAGAAATTATTACTACGTAAATAATATTATCTCAATGTGTGTAAGTTACAAACTTTGAGTTAAAAATTACTACGTTATTATAAAGCAACGTTATTTAAAAGTTTCTAATCTTACGTTATTTTATCCTTAGGAAATTAAATAAAGCTTTTATTCTTGTCCCGTTTATTTGACGGACAGCCGTAAACAGTACAGCAACCCACCATGATGATATTTCGTTAGGAATTAGATGTTCGATACCAGCCCTTCGTTGAGTGCTCCTAACGTATCCGAAACGGCCTGAGGGGGAGAGGAAGCTTGAAATTGGCGGGGGGTGGGGAGTGTCCGTTCTATCTATATTATCTATTCTATGGTTTTGTATATCTACGAGTATAGATAAATTGAATATTTCTTCGTTTATATATCAAAAAAACTCTTATCACTTCACAATTCACAAAATTGTTATCACTAACTAGTATAAACAAATCTTGAACAAAAAATGAGTTTAAATTATATAGTCCAATATTTTAATGTTATTTCTGCACTGTGGCACCGATTCCGCGGTCGGTGACGGTCGCGAGAACAACACAGCGTTAAATGCCTAATATGACAGAACTACCTGGCCTTAAACACACATTTTTTTTTTAAATCGTCTAACGTCTGATTTTCAAATTTAAAGTAAAAATTTAAAGAAAGATGAGATGATACTACGAGTACATTTCTAAAGAGTATTAAAAAAAACTACAGTCGATATTTATATCAATTTGTATTCTGCCAGTTGCGATGATAAACCCATACAAAATATACAGTCTTCTGCAAAATTATATACAAAAATAACATTTAAACTTAATTTATTCGACAATTGTAAAACTTAAGCTTATTAATGCACTAACACATACTACATTTACGATAAATCTTTGATTTCTTACAATACCAGCCAATTTTTATATGGCACTAAATTAAACATAAAGCTTGCACAAAGCATAATATAATAAAAAAAAATTGATAAAATAGATGACACTTGTTAATTGACATTAATTTTTACTGTCATTTTTACAGACTGAGAATTTGTTATACATAGGAGTTTATAGATGGCGTTGAACCGATTGATAATCTAACATCACAAAAGAAAAGATGTTACATTTTTTTTTAGTTTTATTGCTTGTGACGCCATCTATCGAAAACTACGATTTTCGTTTATTTAAAATGCCTCATTTTTATCCTATTTACTAAAATAATCACAAATATACATCAAATTTTGGTATGCCAATAATTCATTTTAATACATCCGCCAAAAGCCTCCATTTTTCATTTTCAAGTATCATTAAATTAAGCCTCTTTAAATTTCTTAGAGTATTTAAAAAAAAGATATAATAGCTAGATTTCTATACGTAATTAAAATATACACCTTTGAGAAATATGTACTGCGCACTGGTGCTGGTGACTTCATTCTGATGTCTATGTTCATTTATTTTCGCACAACGCAAATAGACAAGCCATGGTACTACCTATACCAGAAACGAGAAAGTTCAAGTTTCCAACCCTGCTCGAACCTCTATGTAGGAAAGTAAGTACTTTACCAGCTCTCTCCACTTGTAAAAATACTCTTGCTACATTCCCCATTGATTTTAATTGGACAACAATTTAAATACAACATCTCGAGGACTTTTACTGAAGTATTTTCAGAATGCTGAATTTGTTTAGAAGTGGGATAGAGTAACATCCATTGTTAGAAATCTAACAAAATTAGACATTGACGCCTCCTGTGTCGAAATTTAGAACTCTTTGACAGGTACATTAAATTTGCACTCACAAAAAGCTATCCGTTATAAATATTAAATAATGAAGAAAACCTTCATCGGTATATTAACCCTTGCCACAAGTGCCACAGTCAAGGACGGATCCTTCTGACTGAACTGGATCTAGACCCCAGACCACTGACTGACTGGACTACTAATTAAAGCGCACGCACGCACTTGTACGGTCTTGAGACTTGACCGCGACTGTGTGACCTGACCTCTCTCTGGCGTCAAAACTGGATCCTCTCTTGGCCACAGTTGCTAAGCTTGTATCGTGACGTTCCAGTTTTATCTTGTAGAATGATAGTTGGCCTTAGATTTTACTGCCGACGGAATGCGGCATGCTTCGTTCCAGTGCGTAGTACTCTGTCTTTATCTAATTATCTTTCTACAGAGATTCAACTTAACTAAAAAATTCATTAAAATGTACTTATTATGATTATGAATAGTTATCAAAAACCAGAGATCTGCATATGAAATGTAGATTAATCTTAAACTACGATTACCTTAGCTACCTATTCTTTGTATAGTAAATATATCTCAAAAACTAGGTTTTATATTTGGATTTTCAAGGCAGGTAATTAGTCTTAGCGTTTACTTTTTAAAATGTATCAATACGCAATACGCCTATAAAAAAATTGAAAACCTGCTAAGTTAATATTACTTTGAAATCATAACTTCAATTTGTTATTTTTTTTCTTAATATATATATATGTATATTAATAACGATATGTTTATATTAGTTTCCTTGCGCTCTATCTAGACGGCCATGCCTAAAAGCGTAACACGATCACGTATCACGTGACCACCTTATAGTGCTCTGTAGTTGGTAAACTCTTGATTTGTAGTCGCTACATACTACAAATATTGTTATCATTTATGTATTCGTATGTATGCAATCAAGCGCCTTAGCTAAGCTCTACCGACCGCTAAACTGGGCGATAAATTACAGAACAGAAATAAATCTTATACGACGACCGCAGTGCAGTGCCAGATAATGATTTGAACTCTTCAAGTTCGCATAGCTGCGTAACGCTACTGTTAAGGGCATATTTACCAACAAGCACAATTGCTCGTTTCGTCACTCTATGCTATAAAAGAGAAGAATAAGCTAAATTCACTCGCACAGCCAATCGCACGGCAGCCTCGGCATCTTGTTGGCAGGCCAAGGCAGGTACCCTGCAGTCTTGAACACCCAGTAGTCGTAGGAGACCTTGCTGACGAGAAGCACGAGGATCAGCACCTCCAGGCCTATGATGTAGTAGATGTAGTCGGTCCAGTCTCGCGGCGTGTGGCACACCTCGGATTCGATGAGATCCACTACCGCTATGTCGTTCTCGCATTTTAGTTTCTTGTAGTCTGGTATGTTTTTGGAGAACTCGAACAACCAAGGCTGGAAAGAAATAATCTGTTACGCTCAAAGAGTTTACACATACTACGTATGGGGTTAGAACAAACGCTTTACACCGAAAGCACGGGTATGATCGCTCTTGTCTTGTCGCTCTTGTGGAAGTGTCATACCCCTGGTCTGGTCAATAAAAAAAAAACTAAATCCGAATAGCATAATGTAAAGAAAGTGTGTAACAATCTGTAGGGATTGCGTGTATGCTTTGAGAGTACTCATGGTCGATGAACGGTTTCATCTTATGATGGCGACTTGTAAAAAATGTCCTCCCGTACATTAATGGTCGTTGTGAAGAATGACCGGCACATGCGTCAGTACAGATTCATTTATCCCAGGTGTTGGTGGAGTTGTCCAAATTGAAAAAAATACCAACTGAAAACTAACCTTTAACGTTTTCTCCGTGTTACAGTCACAGTGTATGTTGTTCCCAGCGATGGATAGTTTCGGGAAATTCGTGTCGAATCTATTGGACAGCACGTACGTGTGTATCTGTGAAAACAACAAACATATGTTTAATCAATAGAGATTAATAAATGACAAATATGGGAGTTTAAACATTCTGCTTTCAGGTAAGTAAATATTCATAAAATAAGGCGCCCTCCAGCTAGATAGGTTGATGGTATTGTTAGCCACAGGTCTTGGATGGAGCACACATGGACAAGCACAAGGCACGGGCACAGCCGGGGAAACAAAGAGGAATGTGTGGTGTGCCTTCAAGCCGTTTATGATGTGGCCATGGAAGTTGCATAGTGTTTATGTGGATCTATGGATGTTAGGTGCCGGCGCAAACATGAGCTGAATAACAGAATTGGACCGTAGTGGGTAGTGGGGGACCAAAAGTGTCTTCGCACGCAAAGACATCTGGCACCCGCTCACTGGTTGATATCAGAGGTGAGAAGCTAGGTCAATTTATACATCAAAAAGGAGATTTAGCCTCATTTACAACCCGAGTGGCCGACGCTACCTACGTATCTCATTTTCTCATAAATAACAAACAAAACATTACCGCGATTTAAAAATAGACTGTAGTGACATCTAGTGAAAAACTTATAAACCAACATAAAATGCAACGTGTCTAACCCACACTTAAATCTACATAATATGCCAATATTATAAAGCTAAAGAGTTTATTTGTTTGAACGCGATAATCTCGGGAACTATTGGTCCGATTATAATAACTCTGTTACTGTTATATAAGTGTGTGATCTCTGAGTGCTATACCTACACTCACATTACACTCACATTATTCCATAAAAACTTGACTTACACAATTAAATATCACAGACCTGCACTAAGCAAAGCTTGTGTGGCAGGTTTCTGTATCCCTTCAAATGACTTTTATAACAGACTGAACAAAGACAAAAATTACAGTTTTTATAAATAAGTAGGTAAGTAAATAATGTGGTAAGTAATTTTCATAAAGTGAAAAATAATATAAAAGCCACGTTCTTATACAATTATGTAGTTAGGGGTTAGTAGGTAGTGTACAAGTGTAAAATTTGTAGGTACGATATAGTTATTATGTTCTATGAGTGGTCGATTGGTGTGCTAAAATGTATTGTATGTGCCTATAGTGTGAAATGTGTGTAAGTGTAGTGTTGTGTGTTTTGGATAATGTACTGTCTTATCATGTGTTTTATGAGTAGTTGTATGTTAAAATGTATTGTTTTTGGATATAGTGTGAAATGTGGGTGAGTGTAGTGTAGTGTTTTGGATTAGTTTTTTTGTAATTTGTCGTATAAATTGTACATTTATTAATAAATATAAAACTTTGACTTAGACCGATTTTGATTAGGAAACGTGAATTTGTATGGTAGTAGACATTACTGCCTCAATCTAATATATAAAATTCTCGTGTCACAGTTTTCGTTGCCATACTCCTGCGAAACGGCTTGACCGATTTTGATGAAATTTTTTGTGCTTATCCGGTATCTATGAGAATCGGCTAACATCTATTTTTCATCCCCCTAAATGTTAGGGGTAGTCCACCCCAAAATTTATAATTTTATTTTTTAGACAAAATTTTAAATTTCTATTTTTTTATGATGCAACACTCAAAAATACATACAATCCTCAATTTTCACCCTTCTATGATCAACCCTTATTTTTTAATAGCCAGTTTAGTAATTTAATCATTTTTCATCCCCGGTCGATAACTTATCAATCGTCATTGAATTAGTTATCCCCGCCAGTTGTCTATAGGTGTCACTTCTGACCCAGTAACCAGCACGATAATTTGGGGATCAAAAGTAGCCTATAGCATATATATAGTTTGAACACTAATCTCGGGAACTACTGAACCGATTAAAAAAAATCGTTCACCGTTCTTTCATATGTACGTAATCCTTGAATGCTGTAGGTTATATATATGTACCACGGGCGAAGCCGGGGCGGGCTGCTAGTTACTTTAATAAATATGTGGCGCGGACGAAGTCGCGGGTAAAAGCTAGTATATAATAAATATAGGTAGACAGATATCCTATACCCTATAGGGCTCAGGGATCACGAAGGTATCCAACGGTGAAAGAATTTTTGGAATCGGTCCAGTAGTTCGTGAGATTAGAGCGTTCAAACAAAACGCTTCTTTAGCTTTATAGTGTATGTTTTTATCACACATGTCTTGTTTTTGAAGTGAAACTTCTTTATCGGCGTTGGAAAAAAAATTACCGTCACATTTTTCGGTTACGCGTCACATTTTTCCGTTACGCGCCATCTTTTTTATTTCTGAAACACAATAGCGACGTGATAAATAATATATCAATACTAAAGTGATCAACAAAATCAAAGGCTTTATTTTAATTCTAATTCCAGTGGATTTTTAACAAAAGTAAGTAATTATATCTCTTTTTCTAATACTTGGGTGGGATTGTGGTATTTATTTATATTCATGTCTATGATAATAAAATCCTTTTGTTTAAACTTTATCTAGGTAATTTAACTTTATTTAACCAATTTCTAGAAAGTTGCATGTAGATCATTTTTCGAAAAATAAGGCCATAAAGAAGTTTCACTTCTTACGTGTGTACACTAGTACAGGCACACATTTTTTTTATAATTTTTCTTGGCCATGTAATTATACTCCTTCAGCCGCATCTATCACTCATTATTTAATCTAAAACATGTAATCGTTTTAATTTATTAAAATTATTCAATGGTTTTTAATAGTTATTCCTTATTTCAGTTTTCACTTCTGCCGTAGGGTCTTAAACACACACTTTTTTTTGAAATCGTCTAACGTCTGATTTTCAAGTTTAAAGTATTCGATAAGATGATACTAAGAGTACATTTCTAAAGAGTATTAAAAAAAACTACAGTCGATATTTATATCAATTTGTATTCTCCCAGTTGCGATGATAAACACATACAAAATATACAGTCTTCTGCAAAATTATATACAAAAATAACACATTTAAACTTAATTTATTCGACAATTGTAAAACTTAAGCTTATTAATGCACTAACACATACTACATTTACGACAAATCTTTGATTTCTTACAATACCAGCCAATTTTTATATGGCACTAAATTAAACATAAAGCTTGCACAAAGCATAATATAATTTAAAAAAATATTGATAAAATAGATGACACTTGTTAATTGACATTAATTTTTACTGACATTTTTACAGACTGAGAATTTGTTATACATAGGAGTTTATAGATGGCGTTGAACCGATTGTTAATCTAACACCACAAAAGAAAAGATGTAACATTTTTTTCTAGTTTTATTGTTTGTGACGCCATCTATCGAAAACTACGATCTTCGTCTATTTAAAATGCCTCATTTTTATCCTATTTACTAAAATAATCACAAATATACATCAAATTTTGGTATGCCAATAATTCATTTTAATATATCCGCCAAAAGCCTCCATTTTTCATTTTCAAGTATCATTAAATTAAGCCTCTTTAAATTTCTTAGAGTATTTAAAAAAAAGATAAAATAGCTAGATTTCTATACGTAATTAAAATATACACCTTTGAGAAAAATGTACTGCGCACTGGTGCTGGTGACTTCATTCTGATGTCTATGTTCATTTATTTTCGCACAACGCTAATAGTCAAGCCATGGTTTCAAGAAAGTTCAAGTTTCCAACCCTGCTCGAACCTCTATGTAGGAAAGTAAGTACTTTACCAGCTCTCTCCACTTGTAAAAATACTCTTGCTACATTCCCCATTGATTTTAATTGGACAACAATTTAAATACACCATCTCGAGGACTTTTACTGAAGTATTTTCAGAATGCTGAATTTGTTTAGAAGTGGGATAGAGTAACATCCATTGTTAGAAATCTAACAAAATTAGACATTGACGCCACCTGTGTCGAAATTTAGAACTCTTTGACAGGTACATTAAATTTGCACTCACAAAAAGCTATCCGTTATAAATATTAAATAATGAAGAAAACCTTCATCGGTATATTAACCCTTGCCACAAGTGCCACAGTCAAGGACGGATCCTTCTGACTGAACTGGATCTAGACCCCAGACCACTGACTGACTGGACTACTAATTAAAGCGCACGCACGCACCTGTACGGTCTTGAGACTTGACCACGACTGTGTGACCTGACCTCTCTCTGGCGTCAAAACTGGATCCGCTCTTGGCCACAGTTGCTTAAGCTTGTATCGTGACGTTCCAGTTTTATCTTGTAGAATGATATAGCTATGTTAGTTCCTTAGATTTTACTGCCGACGGAATGCGTCATGCTTCGTTCCAGTGCGTAGTACTCTGTCTTTATCTAATTATCTTTCTACAGAGATTCAACTTAACTAAAAAATTCATTAAAATGTACTTATTATGATTATGAATAGTTATCAAAAACCAGAGATCTGCATATGAAATGTAGATTAATCTTAAACTACGATTACCTTAGCTACCTATTCTTTGTATAGTAAATATATCTCAAAAACTAGGTTTTATATTTGGATTTTCAAGGCAGGTAATTAGTCTTAGCGTTTACTTTTTAAAATGTATCAATACGCAATACGCCTATAAAAAAATTGAAAACCTGCTAAGTTAATATTACTTTGAAATCATAACTTCAATTTGTTATTTTTTTTCTTAATATATACATATATATTATATTCTTAATATATATATTAATAACGATATGTTTATATTAGTTTCCTTGCGCTCTATCTAGACGGCCAAGCCTAAAAGCGTAACACGATCACGTATCACGTGACCACCTTATAGTGCTCTGTAGTTGGTAAACTCTTGATTTGTAGTCGCTACATACTACAAATATTGTTATCATTTATGTATTCGTATTTATACAATCAAGCGCCTTAGCCAAGCTCTACCGACCGCTAAACTGGGCGATAAATTACAGAACAGAAATAAATCTTATACGACGACCGCAGTGCAGTGCCAGATAATGATTTGAACTCTTCAAGTTCGCATAGCTGCGTAACGCTACTGTTAAGGGCATATTTACCAACAAGCACAATTGCTCGTTTCGTCACTCTATGCTATAAAGAAGAATAAGCTAAATTCACTCGCACAGCCAATCGCACGGCAGCCTCGGCATCTTGTTGGCAGGCCAAGGCAGGTACCCTGCAGTCTTGAACACCCAGTAGTCGTAGGAGACCTTGCTGACGAGAAGCACGAGGATCAGCACCTCCAGGCCTATGATGTAGTAGATGTAGTCGGTCCAGTCTCGCGGCGTGTGGCACACCTCGGATTCGATGAGATCCACTACCGCTATGTCGTTCTCGCATTTTAGTTTCTTGTAGTCTGGTATGTTTTTGGAGAACTCGAACAACCAAGGCTGGAAAAGAATAATCGTTACTGTTTCGTCTCATGCGACCTTAAATTTATCTACAAATCGGTATAGAGGTAGGTCTGTATAATATTGTGGTCGGACTCATTCCAGAGTCCGTCTGAGGAAGTAACAAATCTTTACTGGGAATTATTCTACCGTATGTATTTAAAACTATATAAGTATTATATCAGCTATCTGACCGCCATAGTGCAAGCTTTGCTTAGTTTGGGAGCAGATAGTGTTGTGTGTGAATTGTCCACCAATATATAATTGTATTCCGGTCTGAAGTCCAATGTTACCGAAAAATTACAGGTCAGAGAGGTGAATTAGGTACCTCTATTTTTTTTATTATAATTTATTAAAAGTTGGCAGGAACAATGCAGAGAAATTTTTTATATTTTTATAGTTTCAATAGGTACCTCTTCAGTAAAGGAGAAATGGTCGACGGTTCAACTTACACTCCGTTGGACAGCTTACAAATACTGCATAGTGCTGAATCTTATTATTTTATACCTTCTATCATCCTACATACGTCTCCTGGTGTATTATTAATGACCCATACATTTTGTTCACGGGCCTGTAGTCAAATAGTCTTTGTGAAGAATGACTGGCACATGGTATACGTCATTACATATAATGAATACCAGGTTTGGTGGAGTCGTTCAAAGTGAAAAAAATACCAACTCAAAACTAACCTTTAACGTTTTCTCCGTGTTACAGTCACAGTGTATGTTGTTCCCAGCGATGGATAGTTTCGGGAAATTCGTGTCGAATCTATTGGACAGCACGTATGTGTGTATCTGTGAAACACAAACATATGTTTAATCAATAGAGATTAATAAATGACAAATATGGGAGTTTAAACATTCTGCTTTCAGGTAAGTAAATATTTATAAAATAAGACGCCCTCCAGCTAGATAGGTTGATGGTATTGTTAGCCACAGGTCTTGGATGGAGCACACATGGACAAGCGCAGGCACGGGCACAGCCGGGGAAACAAAGAGGAATGTGTGGTGTGCCTTCAAGCCGTTTATGATGTGGCCGTGTAAGTTGCATAGTGTTTATATGGATCTATGGGTGTTAGGTGCCGGCGCAAACATGAGCTGAATAACAGGATTGGACCGTAGTGGGTAGTGGGGGACCAAAAGTGTCTTCGCACGCAAAGACATCGGCACCCCGTTCACTGGTTGATCTCAGAGGTGAAAGGCTCGGTCAATTTAAACATCAAGAAGGAGATTTAGCCTGATTTCCAAACCCGAGTGGCTTAAGTTACCTACGTATCTCATTTTCTCATAAATAACAAACAAAACATTACCGCGATTTAAAAATAGACTGTAGTGACATCTAGTGAAAAACTTATAAACCATCATAAAATGCAACGTGTCTAACCCACACTTTAATCTACATAATATGCCAATATTATAAGGCTTAAGAGTTTATTTGTTTGAACGCGATAATCTCGGGAACTATTGGTCCGATTTTATAATAACTCTGTCATTGTTATATAAATATGTGTGTGACCCCTGAGAGATATAGACTACATGTGTACCACAGGCGAATCAGGGGCGGACCGCTAGTATTAGATAGAAAAAGCAGATATATCTACATACCGTTTTGAGCTTGTTGTGAGCGAGAGAGAAGAGGGAGAACGTGTCGATGAACTTCGTTCCCTCGAGCTCGAGGATGTTGGAGACGTCATTGTGATCCAGGTAGAGCTCCCGCATGTGCTCGTATGTGACGTCACTGCTGACCGCGTCTAGCGATGTGATCTGGCAATAACAGAGCGATAAATTGGCAAAATGAGACTTAGGTAGTGATTCTAAACGCAATCCTTACGGCTCAAATTCGGAATGAGAATCTTTGTCTCTGTCATTCTAAACACTTAAGACAAAGATCGAGAGATGAGATTTCGTGTCTGATTAATCCGACTAGGTGCAGAATCTCTAGGCAGCAACAAGAGAAACCATCTTCGAAGATAAAAACAGAGTAAAAAGTAAAAACCTTAAGTGAATAGAGCAACAGATCTGCATAGCACAGCTGATTCAAAGTTGGGCAGAATTATTTTTTATTTTTGGTGTCTCAATAAAGTGTATCTAACTGCGAGTTGGCGACCTTTTTGGATAGAGTTTTGACAAAATCCTGTACCTCGATACAGGAAGAATAACAAATAGGTACTTTTGATCTTGATATTTTTTGGCAATTTCTGATAATTGTCTTCTTCCTGACTTCGTGGTATGGTTTTATCAACCTAGGTACGTGGTACCGTCGTGGGAAAATTTGATAAACCGCTTTTTGCAAAAACTGTTTGTTCTTATTTCACGGATAATTAGATATATTGGCTATGACATTTTCAATCTTACTGAAAATCTTTAAATTTTTGCAAAACACAAGAAGATTTTGTCGAGTTGTCAACCAATCAGCGTGCTTTTAGCCATAGGTCAACGATTATCTGGTTTTAAAAACTCAAATCAAAATTATTTATTTCAAAAATCAAATTACATATTGACTCATAGCAGGTAAATAAATAGAATGTCATAATATTATTACAATGGTATTAGTAAAAATTTTCAAGCAATTAAGTACTACTAATATGATTAAAAACAATGAAAACACAATAAGAATGTAAAATAAAATTAAAATATACATGTCACCAAAAATTCAAATTAAAATCTATTTGTTCAATGTCAAAATTTTCTAACCGGCATTGGAACAGGGATATGTCTGCCGCAACTATGCCGTATGTACGGACAGTCAAGCCTGTCGGCGATCATCGATAAAATAGTGTTGGGGCTGGTCCGCACCCCGCGCACCAGAGAAGCGCACCGCTTGCGTATAGCAGTCTCGAAGGAGTCTGTCCTCGCGTCCGCGAACATCCCTGAAGCGCTACAGAAGCGGGGCAGCCCCACCACTACCCGGAATGCATTGTTGTATTGGACGCGGAGCGCGCTGTAAGCCCTCCGAGTGTAGTCAGCCCACAGGCTGCACGTGTACAGCGAGGTGCAGTACGCTCTAAAGAGCGTAATTTTCACCTCCCCAGAACAGCGAGCAAACCTGCGGGCTATCATATTAGCCCGTACTGACAGCGCCCTCCGCTCCCGCTCCATATCGACTACGTCTTTCAAGTCCTCGGTAAGAAGATGGCCAAGATATTTAAATTTATGTACTCGAGCTAGTGATACGCCACCCAGATGAAGAGATGGTATGTTCATAGGCTGCTCCACACCGGCAGCTCGAAAGACCATGTACTGGCTCTTCTTACAGTTATATATCAACCCATGACCACGAGCGTAATCCGCACATGTACTGAGTAGTTTCCTCAGGCCGCAGATCGACGCGCTCAGCAACACCATGTCATCAGCGTAGCTCAGATTATTAACACATACTCCATCTACATAGCATCCGACATGGAGGCTGCTGAGCGCGACTATCAGGTCGTTCATGTACAGATTAAACAGAGTAGGCGAAGTCAGACCGCCCTGCCTCACACCACACTCAAGGTGATAAGTGTCCGACATCACCCCCGCCCAACGGACACTATTGACCTGGTGCCCGTACCAGTATCGAAGCACCGATATGAGTTCCCGTGGTAGGTCCGTGTTCATAAGCTTGTCCCACAGGACGTCGTAGGAGACCAGGTCGAAGGCCCGGGATAAGTCAAGAAAGCACGCGTACACTGGAGTCCTTCTGTTTGTGTAGTATTTGACGGCATGCTTCAAACATAGTATCGCACTTTCTGTGGACAGTTTAGGCCGGAACCCAAACTGGTTGTCGTGAAGTGTCACGTGTCTGTTAATTTGTGCATTCAGCAGGCCGTCAAATACCTTTGCTATTACAGTTGCAAGCGATATAGGCCTGTAGTTATTTTTATCGGCCACATCACCAGTTTTATTTTTAACCACAGGTACCACAACTGTTCTCATAACAACAACAACGTGGCAAGAACTCTCGGTAGATGTTGCCCGGCATGTTTTAGGTGCTCAATACTGAGACCGTCGTGGCCAGGGGACTTTCCTCTTGCTATAAGATTTATCGCGTTTGTAACGTCTTTTGCGCGGAAACCTGCCACTTCCACGTTTTTAGCATTTGTATTCAGCACCACATCAGCCGGACCAAGCGGCGAACGAACCGAGAATTGTTTCTTAAAGATATTTGCAATACTTTTTGGATCGCTCATACCATCGACGCTCACAGGAAGGCCAGTCCTACCGTTCACTTTTTTTAGTGTTTTGCCAAAACCCACGAAAATCACCTTTAGAGTGCCGCTCGGCCAGGGAGTCCATGATTATTTGGTCTTGATGTTTCTGACACCATCTTAACTTGGACTTAAACACCTTTTTTACTAACTTGCATTTCCTCGAAGACACACCCGGACTTAGGCCTTCCACACATTACCCATTGGTTGAACCGCAACTTGGCCACCCTGTGAGCGTCGCTTACGTGCTTGTTCCAACCCGCCATGCGCGCACCACCCACTCTGCCGCTTTTACCCGTGCTTCCCCGACCCACCATCGCCGCGTCCTGAAGGGCGGTTACAATGTCGGTATAGAACTTATCCAACACACGCCCGTGGTCAGGGTCAACACACACCCTGTCAGCACACTGTGTGAATTCCGCAGGAAAATGTATCATTTTTAATCTCTTATGACACTCATCATAATACAGCCTGATCTGACTCTCATTTCTGTCACCCCACATAATATTTCTAGTTTCTCTGTTAATACCATTAGAAACAGTAGTATTCGTTCTCAGAGGGGTTAACGAGCACAAATTACACTCAATAATGAGAGGATAGTGGTCGGACCACTGCGTGTCATACTTAACAAGCACATCTACAACAGACCGCCTCGCCGCCTGAGTTACAATACAATGATCGAGCCAACTGGTCGTTCCGTACACATCACTAATGTAAGTATATGTACCCGAGCTAATACCTAAAACATCAACATCAACGCACGACCACGACTGCTCGATACACAGATCAGTTAGTTCATTGTAAAATAACTCACCCGGCTCAGCATTCCAGTCACCAAATATGAACACAGATTGAGTATCACATTCGTCAACAATAGCACTAATTATACCTAAGCACTCTATAAACACCGGTAAATTCTGCGCAGAAATTTGTAGGCATATACACGCTCATTATTAACACCGATCTATCACCTGTCGTTATTTTAACCGCACACACACGCTCACTATTGCACTGTATCACAGATACTTTTTGGAATGCGCTGTACCGCCACATCAAAGCCACTCCGCCAAACGGTCGACCTCGTACAATTCCCGCGGATGTATCCACCGCCGATGTTGCCGTATAGCCAAACTTGCTGTCAATCGTGCCCATGAAGGGTATGTCATGTGGCAGCAACCAAGTCTCCTGCAGACATATGACGTCGCACAAACTGCACAGGTCTCTGATATCGTAGATAGCTCCCTTCACATTTCTACAGTTGTAACTGGCCAGACGATAAGATCTTTTATCCATTGTTTAGTTTGTTTACATCGCTAACAGTTTTTTTCCTAACCGTATTTGTGCGCGTAAAACTCACAAAGCGCCGGAATATAATCCCTGAGGGCCAAAGCTTCTCATCCAGATACATCGGCAGGTTCTTTTCCAAGACATAAAACTTGTACGCCTTATGTCCTCTCTTTATTCGCATGTTTATCTCTTCCAGAGTCACCGTTTCGTGCACCTTCATTTTTATATAGTTAACGATGTCACTCTCCGTCGTAGAACAACAAACATTCGAAATAAACATCGGAGTTTTCTTGGCTGCTGCTTTAAAAGTGCATTCCAAATCCCGTGCTACACCTGACTTCCCCGAATAGCGATAATTCTTAACATGTTGTTTCCGATGTGTCACCTTTCGCCATCCGTCACCTAAGTCATTATTTTCTTTTGTTAAAGTCTGTCGATCTAAGACAAGCTGACCGTCCGCCTTATCAATAACAACAGTAGTCAGCTGGTCGACTATTTGTACAGGCTTCGAGGTGATGTCATGTGACGTCGACTCAGCGCTCGCTTCCCGTAGTATAGGTTCGCTCGCCAGCTGAGTCACGGCAGCCAGCGGCGGGGTGCACCCGCTCTCCGCTGCCCTCTCTCGGCCCGCGCTTATCTCCGTGTGGATTTTAGAAAGTTGCCCGTATTTTTCGTCCAGAACGTCTCGCTGGTGTTTTCTATCTACCCTCATTTCTCTATATTGCGGTAAACTCAATATGTTGGTTGCCGTGTCATCTGTTGAAATATTCATGTATTCGTGTGATAGACCAACCGGCCCACTATCCAGCCAAGCCCCGCGTTTTGTATTGACCTTGAACGCAGATGTCGGTGGTAACGAGTCATTTCTTATTTTCATAACTTCTGTCTTAAGCTCTTGTACGCTGTCTCGAGTAGCATAATATTCCTTAATGTTTTCGACTTCCGTTCTTAGCATGAGTATATCTTTAAGAACTTTGGAGCAATCTAAATGATCCCATAATATTGGAGGCAATTTATCCAACTGTTGCGCGACAAATATTGGTATGTCGTCAGGTTCCGTGGTTTTAAAGAGTCCAATAATATCCGTTAAATCGCGTTCTTCCTTGCCTTTATTCTTGCGAAATATTTTACGCTTATCAGTAGGTATCGAATCGAATAACAACGACTTTGACCTCTTGATGTCTTCGCAGGTGAACGCAGACGCACATATTCGAACCAACGTATCCTCATCAGCGATCGAAATTTTGTTTTGAATATACCTACGCCAACAACTCGTCAATAATAATGTTACACACATTACACTTTACAGTATTTGACATTTTAATTAACGCAAATAAATGTGCCTCGACTAGCACACGTCCGTCGCTAGATGGCGCGGACGAACGAATGTGCGTACGTTTCGCAGCGTTACAACCGCCTTCTCGTTACCGCGGCTGTTGTAACGCTGGCGAAACGTCGAGGTAAAATAATAGTTTGGACCATGATCCTGACCCGTATAGTGTTTACATTATTCTATGGTAATATCGGGAAAGCTTAAAAACAATAACTGGTTATATGGAAGAAATGGTTATCCAAACCTATCGAGTGCATTATCAACCCCACATGACCGTAGTATTTTTCTATATATAAGGTAAAAATAATTTCGTCTGTTCATCCGCCAGTGTCTCGTAGGCTCATAGGTAGCATAATATAACATAATTATTGCGACGTGGTGTTGTCTTGGTTCTAAGCCGGATCCTAAGAATAAGGTGTCACGACAAGTTATAAAGACTTGCTTTTGTTAAGAATGATAAACAGGCTACTAGTCCTGACTGTAAGTATGACTGAATCTTATGGGCTAGACTTAGCCCACGATGGACGATGGTTAATGATGGTTTGGCAACTCGAACATAAATTTGAAGCTAACTTTGGATTAAAAGGATTGCATCACAACGGTAGAAAAACTTCTTTGGAGGTTACATCTTGTACGTTTATTGTAGTACAGAACAGAGAAATCGGACTATGTGGGGTTTTTTCGGTTTCACAAGATGCTTTGATGAACATTGTGACGATGTCTGGCTGCACGATTTGTTAAACCCACGAAAAAAAATAGACAGGCTTATTTATTTGGAAGTATACTGAATGTAAAGAAAATATACAAAGTCAGAAATAAAGACATAAGACAAAAAACAAAGGTAACAGATGCCCTCACACAAGCTTTAAAACTAAAATGGCAATGGGCTGGCCATGTAGCACGATATAAGGATGGCAGGTGGACAGCAAAAACTACAGAATGGAAAGGGCCCAAGGGCAAAAGGAAAGTAGGCAGACCGAAAAAAAAGATGGGCTGACGACCTTAAAGATACAGCAGGAGATAATTGGCATAAAATAGCAAGTGACAGGGAAAATTGGAAGCAACTGGAGGAGGCCTTCATCCGAGGAGGGGCCCATACCCTATGAACAACGAAGAACACTAACTTAGATTTTAAAAACAAATTTATAAACAATTATTGAGTAAAATCAAAATATGAAATCAAATTTATATGTATATATCTATCTAGAAACTTATTTAAGAGTATTGGGAAATAAAGGTTTTTTTTTTTATTTTATTTATTAGTATGTTTAATTAAACTACCACGTTGCTTGACATCGTGCTGGCCTCTGCAGAAGATATACCTTTCTAGTATAGCAGGGTATCGATGAATGTGTGTAAGTTGCCTACCTCCTTCTGCACGCGCAAATAGTCAATCGGGACAATCTCAACGTTCTTTATCCAAGCGGAGACGTGCACGTCCAGCGCGCACGACGTGTTGTCATAGTTCAGGAACTCGACCTTCGAGATATTGCTGGTTTCCATCGCCTTCTGGAAGTGCTTGCACGGGAGGAAGTCGTTACCTGAAAGGAGAAATCTTTAATTAGGATAATTTATCCAACCACAAAAACTGGGGAGATTGGCAGAGATATTCGTGTTGCTTATTGTTCAATTGTATTCAATAACTTCATTGCCGTTCATTGATCCATCATAGAACCAAGACTACTGACATATTTCAATGTACCTACTATGCAATGTACATTGCCAGTTCAGTTTACCAATAAACACATATAAGAAACTGAAGTGGCAATGGGCCGTGCACATTTGTCGCAGAATCGATCATAACCGCCAGCTTAAACGTATTTTTGCATAGAGCCATCGAATCAGCGTAGTGTAGGACACCCTGAGACTAGATGGAGTGATGGTATACGGAAAACAAAAGACAGTGGATGGAAAAGTAAAGCTGAGGATCAGGCTGAATGGTGAGCCATGGGAAAGACTCAAATAGTATATATAGAGGTAAAAGAGTCCAGCAGTAGACTAAAATACGTTGATGAAATGCCTGCGTCCAGCTGTAGACTAAAACAGGTCGATGTTAGTTTTACTAGTCATCAGGTCGTCAGCTCGGTATCTTAACTCGTTACCTGAGAGATCAATAGAGATATTCTTGTTGCTCTTGACGAGGCTAAGCGGAAACTCCGTCAGGTTGTTGGCGCTTGCGTCGAGGACAGTCAAGTTGAAGAGATACGCGAAGAGGCGCTGACTCGACCGCGTCAACTTGTCGCTCGTCAGGTTGTTGGAGGAGATGTTCAGACACGCCATTGCTGAGTTCTTCGGGAATTGGCCTGCGAAATTACGACACAGTAAGTACACAATCTGAGTATAATTAATTGATGATATAATAGCTACTACCGCGGACCGTTGTGCAATGACGTCACACGCGGTAGATATTTTTGCGTATTTTTAATGCTTGTATAATTATAACTACTTGGTATTTTTTAACAAAACAAAAACTAGTGTATCTGTATTATAAAGAAGCTTTATTGTAACAAAGTTTCAAGTGATTTTGACTTTGTGTTGTCTTATAGAAAGAGCTTACCAGATATTTGGCCGATGTTCCCGTCAGTGAATGCCATGGAGGCGAGCCGCTTGAACATAGCTGCGGAGACGTCCAGCATGTCGATGGTAGCGTTCAGCACGTGCAGGTACTTCGTAGTTGTGTTGGCCACTGGAACCAAAGCTAAAGATTACCACGAGGCAATAGAAGAGGTTTATTTCGGCCCTTAAAGTTCGTTTGACACATTATACGACATTTGGTACACGGATAATGACGTTTTTTTTTTCAGAATTACAGATCTGAGCACAGATTACAGATGTGAGGTGAAAATTTGTGAAATTTGTAAATTTATTGAAAAATACAGTTTAAAATACACTTTTTGTACACTTAATTACAATATAAATATACACTTTCGTGATTTGAACTAATTTTGTAAACATTGCACAAGACTTACCTAATCACGTTCTATCTAAATTACTTATAATTTAATTACCTCGACGTTTCGGCAGCGTTACAAACGCCGTGGTCACGCTGTCCAGGTAATTAAATAACAATTTAGAACATGATTAAGTCATGTGTAATTTTTTAATTTGTAATTACAATCAATTAAATAGATTTAAATATATATTGACATATTCTAATAGAATTTCTTCAAAAAATAAAACACTACCCTAACCAAATTAACTGGAGACTTTGGGTATATCTACTCAAAGACCGGAGAACATCTCTCTCGCCTATGCAAGAGATATAATAACAAAAACGGACAAAATTTTGAATAAACATGATTTTGGTCTTTGGAAAAATCTATTTTTACAGAAATGTTCATAATTATAATTCTACCCTGCCTCTATAATACATTTCCGTAGGTACGTCTGTACATACAAACTCCAAACAATGGTGATTTTCGATTAGATGCATGTATTCAATAACACTTTTTAATTTATGTGATTTCGCTGAGTGGAGCTTGAAAATTACTTTAATCATCCTATTGAGTAAGATTTCGAATACAAATATAAATTTTATTTTAAATAAAGAGTGGATAAGTATGCCAAAAAACTGCATAGAACCAGTTAACGCTGCGCTTTGCTCGGGAACGCGTTTTACGCTACCTGTGGTGCAATCGAAAACTATTTTGACAGACGTTTTGCATTCTAAAGACGCCTAATTAGCCAGCCTCTTTACAGAGCTGAGTTTGAGATCGGCCTTCCTCCTTGGGGTATTTGCGCTAATCGTTGCCTACGTCCGTAAAATACCTTGTTGTACGCTCCTACTCGTACCTGGTACGCTTCCGTAATGCTTCATGTACTTTTCGGGTACGCTTCGTACGTAAGTAGGTATAGTTAGATTAAGTTTGGGTTAGTAAGGTCCTGTGTCTTCTATGCTAGCCCAAATTTCGGTAGGCAGTAAAGGCAATCTACGGCCAACCACGCATAAATAATTAAATATAAAAAGTTAAATTCCGAAAATTATTCTACGGTGTCAGTGCATAGATAAATATACTTAGTAAGTACTACTACCACGGTGACTACTACTGAATTAGTACAATATGATTTTTCTCATTACACCTTAAACTGCATGGAGTGACGATATATACCTATACCTAGAGCCAGCAGTGAGTTACTATTCATAATTTCTTGTCTTAAGTTCAGTTGTTGTTGGCATGGTTTACATTCAGTTATTTTAGAATTTAAATAGACATTGCTTACAATGTAATGTTTTTTTTTCATTAGTTAAAGTTAAATAAATAAAGTTTGTTTGGCCTACTTAAAGCATCATATACCTACATATTTCCTATATCATATACATACCTCATATCACATACATATAGCTATACATTTTCCTTGAACTAAAATATTTGCAGCAAATTCTAACAAATTGCTCCGTAAGCCAATTAATAATAATTAGACATTATGCATTTAAACAAACTGCGTAAAAAGAATATTACTCGTAACATGCGCGGGCGCATGTACGAAATGGGTATTTCCATTATTCAGTATCCAGACATGCCCCAGCAGCGATAACCTCGTTTAGTTGTTTATTAATATAAATATGAAATACAGTCACATCTTAATGAGTACGAAAGTGAGAGATTGTCATAACAATGAACCTACGATACATATCCCCACCCTGTTTATAGGAATATGAAGTTGCACTCTCAAAATGAAGTATTATTAATATTAGTATAGATCTGTGTTTGTGACCCAAAGATTGGTCTTGGATATTTTTGCCCTCTCCAGTCCTTCTACCGCCTAACTAAATCGGCCTTATCTATGTTATTGCTGTCTCTATCTATTCAAGCCAAAAGAAAAGAGAGGGCGATATCAAATACAGTTTTCGTTAGGCGGTAGACCCAGGTCGCTAGAAGATACCTACACTCCGCGAGGCATAAGCTGAGCTTTGCATTTGTGTGAGTCTACATGGATAGTGTAGGTGTGACAACCGGCCTTAGGCGCGGCGCCATTCTGTCTCGCCGCGCTCCTGCCTGATTGGTGATCACTCACACTAATGCAAAGCTCAGCCTATACCTCGCGGACAAAATTTCAAGCTCCTGCCTGATTGGTGATCACTCACCACTCACACTAATGCAAATCTCAGCTTATACCTCGCGGAGTGTACCGTCTTATGTGCTGCAGTCACTCTTACACCTTACACCTTATGTGCTGCAGTTACTCTCGCATTATTATCAGTCGATTCATAGATCCAACAATGTTCAGAAATGCAATCAGCTTAAAATTTTACCTCTATAATTTGTATATTTACTCATAAAATTATAGACGCGATGTATTAAATCTAGAGCTGACAGCCATTTTTGTTTTGTTTTAACAATAATTGTTTTTTTTGTGGTCACATAAAGTCTGATGTCAAACAATGACGATGGAGAGTGCCTACCTAGAAAAACTGATCTACTCTGGGCTTGAAAACCATATTATGACCATCGAGAAAAATGCACTCAGACAAAGCACAGCTCGTTCTCATTACGAGTAATTGGAGCCTGGATCTGAACTCAAATCCTCGAAATTGAGTTCAGATTAATTGCTGCAGTATTTATTTTACGAAAACCTAATACCTAACCTAGCCTCTACCTATTATTCAATTAGGTAGTGAAGAATCACGTCACGGTTGGTTTTCCCGTGGACAACTAGAATGATGTATTAAGTTTGAGCGATAACGCGCGGCCTGCTGAGTTATCAGCCTGATAACTTAACGGGTCAGGCGACACGCTAAGTTATCGTGACTGATTGTTTGTTAGAACTTAAACAGTAGGTACTTAGATAGTTGTCTTAAGTTCTAAGTACTTATAAAGGAACTAGGCGATTGAAACTGCTGTAATGTATGAGAACTGACAAGACAAGTGGTAGACACACCATTTTTTTACAATTATAGGTCTAATCTAGAGCGCTATTTCGCCTAATTTTAAGCAACGATGAGGTTTACGATGAAGCATGCTTACTTAGAAGAAATCGATTCACTCTCTACTTGAACACGCCAAGATAACCATCGGGCAAAGCCACTTAGGCAACACATTCCCATATTACAAAATGGAGTTCATTTTGAAACGAAAGTGGAGTTCCTTTTGAAACGAAAGTGGAGTTCCGTGTTCCTTAGGTCAATCTTAGTCTTATATCAATTCGGTTGGTGTTTTTATTACTCCGAGATTAATGATCCGATTACTATTTGATTTAATATTAACTTATTTTTCGCTTTACAGTTTTGCTATTAATAATCAATTGTAAATCAGCATGCATTAGTTATATTTCTATTGTTTTTGGAAATTAATGTACATTGTTATCTGATTTTATTTATTTAAAGTGCCTCTTTGTGGATTTGAAATCGAATTTTTTAAACGTAATATGTTTTTATTTAGTTCGCAGTTCTCCCCACATGGCTGTAGATGCCTAACTCAGAACAGAAAACGCAGTACCCTAATTAAAGCTAGCATTTTAACTAGCTATGCTTAAACACATCCTATTATTATCTTTAGACCTTCTAAAGACCATAGACGAATTCTATTCTATAAATAATTAGAATAGAATTCTATAATTATTTCGTCTATGGATAATTCAGATTTGCTTAGTGTAGTTACGTGTTACGTATGTAGTGCAGTTCTCATTGGTTTTGTTAATAAATACTCTGCGCGTACGTACTCTACTTACTTGAAATTTAATGCAAAAATATTAGAACATACGGAAATTATTAAAAACTATACCTACCTCATTCGGCGACTAATGAAAAAGTACCTACCTATATTTTTGGCTAGAGTCAGCGCTACCTACCTACTCGCCTAATTTACCTATTCAAAGTCTATTTTATATTTACCAATCAGCCATAGTACACGGTAAAATTGTACAGCAACAGTTATAGCTATGTATTGCCTATGTACGTGTTTAAAATAAATATCGGGCAGTAAAATGAAAATAAATAATATTGTCCTAAGCATATAAAGAATAATCACAATAAAGTAATATGAAATCGAATAAAAATCGTAGTAAATAATTTCATTTCAATTATTTAATTATTATTTTACCGTACTTAGACGTACAGTGAGTATTCTATATATTTCATCAAACATGGAAACAAACACACGCTAGGCGCTTTTCAAGTAAACACTCTCTCTATTGGTAGCCAAAATAGTATGACTTCGCGTCACTTACATGTCTATGTGTTAATTGACTGGACTCGTGGCTTAGTGGGTAGTATATCTTTGCCTGCGAAGCCGAAGGTCGTGGGTTCGTTTCCCATCCAGTGCAAATATATGTGTGAAAAAATCAAATATTTGTGCTGTGTCTGGGCTTTTATATGTATAATAAGTATGTATTTACAACTATGTATGTGTTGTGTGTGAATTGTCCACCAATATTTTTATTTATTTAATTCATTTAAATCTACCTACTCGGCACTCGACGTTTTTTTACCATAAACAAACACAATACATTCTTTGATTATTATTTTACTTTATCATATATAGCGTGGCCTTGTAGCGGCAGCGGAGCAGCGAACTATGATTTTTGACTTAGACGCTTTTTGGATGGGTCAAATATTGTGAATTCGCCTCACCGACTTGCTTAATAACAGTTGGTACATTTGTAGCAGTACAGGCAAAGATAATAACCCAGGGTGTATGATCTTTGTATTCATGTTGACGTACTGTGTAACGTGTAACATTAGTTTAGTGATGTAGGTACTAAAAATCTTAGTTCGAAGTTAATTTCCAACTATCCACCGTTCCTATAACTGCCATTTTTAGGGTTCCGTAGCCAAATAACAAAATACGGGACCCTCATAATTTCGTCATGTCTGTCTGTCTGTCCGTCCGTATGTCACAGCCACTTTTCTTCGAAACTATAAAAGCTATAGTATTGAAACTTGGTAAATAGGTGTAATCTGTGAACCGCATTAAGATTTTGATACAAAATATAGAAAAAAACAAAAAATTTTAGGGGTGTCTCATTTTTAGAACTAAAACTCAATTTTTTTTTTGATTAGAACCATACCTGCGGTTTATCTATGGATAGGTCATCAAAAATGATATTGAGGTTTCTAACATATTTTTTTTCTAAACTGAATAGTTTGCGCGAGGGACTCTTCCAAAGTGGTAAAAAGTGTCCCCCCCCCCCTGTAACTTCTAAAATAAGAGAATGACAAAAATAAAAAAGTGTAAAAAACATTACCGTGTAAACTATTAACAAAAGTTGGTTTGAATGAAATCTAATAAGTAGTTTTATTTTAATACGTCATAAATTGGCTATTGTTAAAACACTGATTAAAGTAACAACGAACTACAAGAACTTTTGTGTTATGTTACTTGCTGCTACGGAAGCCTTCATGGGCGAGCCTGACTCGCACTTGACCACTTTTATTTTAAATAGGTTACCATACTTACCAGTGTCATTCCCGTCTTGGTTGTCCACTCCAAAGAAAGATGCATTTAAAAAAATACACTAATTAGATGGTTTATTATCGTAACAAACAGCAAAGTGCCTATTTCAATTAAATGACGATTGAATTTCCCATTAAATCTGCTTCGAGGAAAATTCGCTGTTATTGTAAACTAAAATAACTTTATCCTCAAACACCGGATTTGACAAACATTTCAAGGCAATTCATTCTATAAATATAAATTAATGTTTTCTACGCCATAAATAACTATTGATAAGTTCTGATTAATTTTAACTATCACATTCATAGGGACATTTTAAGCAAAAACTTATTTTATGTATATGATACAAGAGACTTGCATAAGTCATCACCTTTACAGCCGACACGATAGGCAAGAATAAATTGTTTTTGACGTGACAACGTCTTATAAATTGGTTTGCCGGGTGACACTTCAAGAAACTGCGTTACGCTCTGCTCACGTTATGCGCTCACAACGAGAGCGAGTGAGAGGCACGCGTCCCTTCCACTCGGGCATGGTCAGCCCGCCTAAGAGCGAGAGAGACAGACATAAAAAGTGAAAGGCACGCGTCCCTTCCGTAAAATTATTTTACCACTCAAAGTCGTTGTCACGTAAAACTTTCGCCCGTATACCGACTTTACAGGCAACCAATTTTTTTTTATAGGACACTAGCTGTACCCTGCCACGCTACGCTGTGGCACATCATGATGCAAAAATTAGATAAAAACAATCCTTGATGCGGATTATTATGTTTGTATCATTTTAAATTTCATCTCGATCGGTGCAGAACTTTTTGAGTTTTTGAAGCGTACACAAACCAACATAACATTTTTATATTTAGAGATAGGTAAAAAATCTTGTTAGTAATGTGCCAAACATTGTGTTTCAATAAGAAAGCCAATGTTTCCAAAGAAAATACAGGTCAAATAGATAAATCAGCAAATATATCTGGGTGACGAGGCTAGAGATTTAATACGTAATCATTGACAACCAACTTGCCTGCCTAAGCAGCTCACTAAATGTTCCCACTGCAGCGACACGGAACCTTCTCTCGTAAGGAGAGAGTGAAGGTCATAATCCACTACGTTCCAATCCGGGTTTGTAGATGTCGTATGATCTCGAAAGATTCTATGTAGTCGTCAGTTTCCTTACAATGATTCCTTTCGAATCGAATGTTTCCTTTATCGTTTTTAAGTTAGCAGCATTACGTACATGACTTCGAAAATACAGTGGTGCTTATGGGATTCGGATTAGAGTGCACTACACTGCACTGCACTGTGTTGCACTGCATTGCACTGTGTTGCACTGCATTGCACTGTGTTGCACTGCATTGCATTGTGTTGCACTCCATTGCACTGTGTTGCACTGCATTCGATTACACTGCATTGTATTTTTTCTGTCTATGTGTTGTATAGACTTACACAGCGGCGTGAGGACCTCCTTCATCTTGTAGTTGTCGAGGTCGCAGCAGAAGATTGCGCCGGCGGCCACGGCCGCGCAGCCGGCCGGAGGGCACTGGTCGCGAGGCAGGTGGAAGCATTTCTCCAGCTTCAGGTGCTCCTCGATGGGAGACGGCTTCACCGTCGTCGCTGGTTGCTGGAAGAACATATTCATAACTATTATTATAATTTTCTTTCATCTATATCTAGTAACTGGTTGACAGAGCTTTGCTCGATTTTTTAAAATGATATTTAGGCAGGTACGAATTACGTAGTGATGTCTTACTTAGACCTACTTAGATACGAATTAAATGCGTTTATAAAAGGCTCTAAGTATAAGATTTTCGCAGAAAAAAAAAACAAAAAGAAAAATCCCGAGTGTAACCATCAGGATTCGAACCGGGGCCTATTGAATCCGAGGGCGAGCATATTCCGTCTGAGCCATTTAGACTTAAAGAACAGTGGCGAAATAAGTTATCGTATTCTAATGACATTGTAGGAGTTTTTCATTGTCTAAAAACGCGCATAAAATGATGTTTTTAAAAAATAAAACCTAGCTAGATCGATTGATCGTCTCCGAAACCCCCTGTATAAATAATTTCATGAAAATCGTTCGAGCCGTTTCCGAGATTCAAATTATATATATATATATATTTATTTATACCTACAAGATTAGCTTGTTTAAAGGTATAATAAGATAAGATACATATAAATCTGTAGGTAGTATCGGCGGGCCCTGGCACCAGTAACACAGGTTTTAACTAGTTCGGGTGCCAGACAGTCACTATTAAGAACAGTTTCATTAAAAATGCAAAAAAAGGAAAAAAATGGAGTGTCTATATGTACGAGTAATCATTGTTTTTAAACTGACTGGACTGGTGGCTTAGAGGGTAGTAAATCTGTACGCGAAGCCGTGGCTCGTAGATGTAGTGATAGTAGTGAGTCGTGAAACCATATATGTAGTTTTTCAAAATAGCTTCCTGCCATCTGTATGATTGTATTTGACCACCATCTCGCCTCGCTGTGTAGAGGTCTTTGCAGAATCCGCCTGGGGAAGTACCGCGCATTTTCTAGTTATTCTACCCCAATCAGTAATGTGCAAGCATCACTGTGTTCCGGTTCGAAGGGCAACGTTCCCATAAGAATTACAAGGTATATGACAAATCATCTTAAATCTGTGAGTAACGAGTGCAGTGCAGATTCGGACTCTTCATGTTCCAATAGCTGCGTGACAATGAGTTGTTATGGACAGGTTAACACATATTTAGCTTGTCCTGTCACTTTATACTTTAAAAAATGTCCAATCCGATGTCCGATGATTTAAAGCAGTGAGCACTGAGCAGTGTACAACAAACTCTATACTCGTAATACTAAATTCGTGGATTTTGCGAACTGGAAACGTGTCCTCTGTCGCTATTGATTCAAGGTAGTGCCTTAAATAGCCTTTTCTGCGCCTTGTGCAAGAGTATATTTATAACTGAGCTTTTGTTTTTTGTATAAATATCATGGGCCAGCTTATTACTATATAACTTAACTGCGTTCGCTCTTGTTTTTTTTTTCAGATATCATAGGTACACACCCTAATTAAAGAAATGCCATAAAAAATAATAGGCCTGTCTAGTCTGGCCATTCTTTTGCCTACTCGGGCCAACGCATTATGCTTGGGCACTGGTCCCACATATTTATAGCA
This sequence comes from Ectropis grisescens, assembly GCA_017562165.1. NCBI lineage: Eukaryota > Metazoa > Arthropoda > Insecta > Lepidoptera > Geometridae > Ectropis > Ectropis grisescens. Next base: position 23,344,357 of record CM029774.1, read on the forward strand.
CTAATGCAAAGTATGTATGACTGCTGAGAGGATTGGTCTGGGTACCCAGCTTCTGTAACTTAACTGCGCACTAGCAGCTAGCACTGCTTTAGCTTAACAGTTAAAGGAATGCTAAAAAAATATTAGGTCTGCCTGGTCTGGCCATATAAGCGCCCTCCAGAGTCTACGCTCTATGACTAGGCACCGGTGACACGTATTTACGGTACTTATTGAAGACTGCCAAGAGGGTTGGGTTGTGCCTACCTCCCTGGTGGCGGGCTGTTCGAAGGCACCTTCCTCGACGCGGGTCTCAATGAGAGGCATGTGGAGGACCAGGCACACCACCAGCCCCCACACTCCAACCTGGAAAGAAACATCACAAATGTTCACTTAGGAAATGAATTGGAACGAAATTCCTTACGGCAGGCTTGGAGGAGAGACAAAGGGATTTTGTTTTGCTTTTGTAGTGGTAGGTACAAAATACTCTGGTAGGACTCTTGGCAGAGTCCAGCTGGGGAAGTACCACACCTTTGCCAGTTATTCTACCGCCAAGCAGTAATGTGTTCCGATTTGAAGGACAGTGTTTCCAGAGAAATAACAGGCCTTAGAGATATAACATCTTAGATCTCTGGGTGACTAGCGCAGTGCAGTGCTAGATAATGATTTGGACTCTTCATGTTCCAATAGCTGCGTGTCATTGTGCTGTTATGTGGCAGGCGTGTTGCTTACCATCAAGCACATGTCCTACTCGTCTCGTCACTCTACATTAAAAAAATGTTGCGCGAGCGAATTTAAAAAAATTGAGACTAAAACCAGTTTAAAACATATATACCTACCTCTATATCGGAAGGATTTTTGATAAGAAACCATCTCTGAAGTATTTCTGACCAATCTGTTGGTAGGTATAGTACCATCAAAATCGATTCACAATTAGCAATTAGCAGAGCATTGCGTAACATACAAGCAAGAAACAAGAACAAAATTAAATTTTTTGACTATCACCCGACTATCTCGGATTTTTAATTTGTACAACATTTTACTAGTCAAGCCCTTTCATTTGATACCCATATTGAGGGAGTTGTGAAAGTAGGAAATGTATTTCGCCATTTTGTGGTAGCGGCCATCTTGGATCGATATTTGCCCAATATAGCTAAAAACATCCGCCATTGGTACGAAATTCGCAAATTTGTCATAGTGCATAGTATTCTACTTGTCAAGCCCTTTCATTATTTGATATCCATATTGAGGTAATAGTGAAAAAACATTTTTTTTAATAAAGGTTGACGAGACGAGTAGAACATGTGCCTGATGGTAAGCAACATGATTACCATCATGATTAATGTAGTTCACCATTTTGTGTTGGCGGCCATCTTGGATTTTAAATTTGTTACAGTGTATGGATAGTATTCTACTAGTCAAGCCTTTTTATTTGATACCCTTATTGAGGTAGGTTGTGAAGAAATATTTTGTCTGCCATTTTGTGGAGGCGGCCATCTTGAATCGATATTTGCCCAATTTAGCTAAAAGCATCCGCACGGCAATTAGCCTTCCTAAAAAAAAACGCATCGAAATCGGCCCATCCGTTTGAGATATACGGTGCCACAGACAGACAGACATTGACGTCAAACTCATAGCACCCCTTTTATTTTGGTCGTGGATTAAAAACAAACAACCGAATTGGAAACCTCTTTCTTTTTTGAAGTTGGTTAAAAACCATGAAACATTGGATCTAGAGATCAAGTAATTGGTATAAATCTTCAAAGAACTAATTCAGTCTGTCTGTTATGCTTTCACACCTAAACAATTGAATCAACTTTGACGAAACTGTATCAAATGTTTTAATTTTAGTAAACGCAAGTTTGTACAGGAATAGTTTGCAAAGTAAGTATAAAAAATACTGCTCGTGATTCGTTAATTTTATAATGAGTGAAAGTTAGCAATAAATAAAATGATTAATATCTGTATGTAGGTACACTGACTGGTACACGCTAGAATACATTTTAATGATTTTCAATCTTTAAATCACTTCGCGCTTAATTGTCAATAATAAAATTACCAATTTCATATGTTTCCAAATGAAGCAAATACCTACCCAATACGAGTTCGAAATTCCAACGACAGCTAATAAAATAACTGTTTTGAAAAAAAGAAGAAAATTTTGAAACGATTGAACCGATATCTATGAAGCATAATTCACCTCTCAATAAAAAAAATCGAGGTCGGTTCTTTTGTTTGGAAGCTACAATGCCACAGACAAACAAACTTATAACAAAGTGCCGTTTTTGCGTCGGGGATTAAAAATAGAGCTATCAGCTTAAAGTGCTAATAACGAATACTCATTGCAATCTACAAACATGCCCCAGCTAATGCTGTTGCTATCCATTATAGATGTTATTTTAAGCCAAGGACGTCATCCCAGCACCAGCATCTATTAACCAACCACGCGGTAAACTCGCCACAGATATAAAAATACACACACATGGTACAGATTTTATTTACATAGTATCATGACAAGATGATTTCTCAGTAGAGCGAGCCTGAGTTCCCATAAGATTTGCTCATGGGAATGTCTGATATGTCAATTACGTCAAACCAACATTAGTTACATTGCAAGCTATGTAGTATGTACTTTATTTGGGGCCCACGGATCATAATTTTACCCACACATACGGATCATCTAATTACTAAATGTTAGATTTGAAAATATACTTATTTAGGTATGTGTTTTGTTAGTCTCTCTGTGTGTGATATTTTTGTTTCATTATCGTTAGATTTTTTTTTAAATATACCTATGGCATTTGTTTTCAAGTGGTCCCTACTGCCTATCGAACGTTTGGCTAGCGCATAAGGCGCAGGGGCCTAGTAAACTTATCTACGAGAACTACAGCGTACTTTGACTAGCGCAAGAGACATCAGACGGTAGGTAAGACCCCGGCTTGGTCTACCGCTGGTAGAGAAAATCAAGGAACGACCTTCATCCTTGAACTCCCAAATCTCTGCAGTCCTAACGGGAAGGATCTAGCATCTGCCGAAGACTTTTAGCCGTTCTGTAGGGCGAAGACAAATCTTGAGTCGGCTGACTGATTTTTGTTTGCCTTCTTTCGAAAGGAGAGATTCAAGATAGCAAGATTATTCTCGATACCTAGGGGGAGTTCTATTCGGCTTTGTACCTTGAGATGCCTTGAGCATATTGAGCGGTCTTTGTTTCTGCTGGTGGAAATCGTGGCCTTCTGTCAGAAGGAGAGAATCACGATAATTGACCACCCTGACCAAGTGTGGGTTGTTGTGTGCGCAGAACTTTGTAATTAAGTAGTTATAACTAAACAGTTGTCCATAATAGCGGTATTGACGATGTTGTTATTGAATCGACGGCGATCACACGCCACGCGCGGTGACTCAACCGTAGGTCTGTTTACTAGACGCGTTACACATGGATATAGCTTCACGCATTACAAAACTGAGGCATTGCTATTGTTACCTCATACATTCCAAGTCGAAATTAAATAACAAGAGACATAAATAGAGAGGGAGAGCAATAGCATTACGTATAAGTATCTGTGTACCTCTAATTGTACTCCCCGTCTTTTCATTTCTTCTTTTCCGTCCAACGGTTGCTTGAAGAAATCGCTATTAGTGAAAAGATCCCTAATTGCTTTATTTTCAAGTGTTTATGTATATTTGTCACTTTTATAATTGAAGTGGAATGATCGAATGATATGCACTCATAAGACGTTACAGACGAGATAATACGAATGGTGTTACAGTAATTTCTCGTGCTAAAAAGTACAAAATCAACACAAGAAGTACGAAACTGCTAAGGCTGTACGAAAGGCATACTTCCCAATCAGTTTTTTTTTCTAGTTTAGCACATTCCATCGTAGACTGATAACGGCCAAGTGTAAACATAAAATATGAAATAACAACTTTACTGTTGTTGTTGTTGTTATCGGTTTCTTCTAGGTAAACACGCTCCATCGTAGACCGCATCGTCGCTTAACATCAGGCGAGATGGCGGTCAAGTGTAAACCTATAAAAGTTAAAAAAAAATAAAAAATATTAGGTTTGATATTAGTTGTTGTGTTGGGTGTTGCACGCATACAAATTTTACTAAGACGCCAAAAGAAGAAAAGTAGAACTGAAAAAACCAGATGATCTGAATCTGAGCTCAAAAGTTCCTACTGCCACAAATAATACAAATTACATATACATAGTATACATACTATGACTGAAAATGACGATTAATTTTCGGATTTTAGTTAGTAGGAAGTTAAAAATGTTCGAAATTATAAGTACAACGATTTTTAGTTTCGTGTAGCCAACTAGCCATAGTTAAAATCTTTGCGTCACAAATTACGCTTCTACCACAGATTACTCGCTCGCCAAGACTATTACCTACTTTTCGATTCGATTTTCGATTTACGATTATCTGTTTACTACAACGCGTCCCGTTAGCTAAATATTTGTAGAGCTATTGAGATGTGCGGATGAAATATCGTAAGTTATGAAACTGATGGGTTGCTAGATAACTTGCGTGGATTGGATAAAAGTTTTATTTTATTGAATGATTTAAGCTTACAGTTACTTCTAAAAAAATTATTCATTATAGGCTCTAAAAAGCAATTTAAGGGCGTGTGGGCCGTAATTTTGAATTTTTAAAACAACTTTAAGACCTTTAAAATAGTTTACTAAACTCTGAAAAAAATATATGTATTAGTTAAGGATCTAATCTAGTGCAATTCATGAGTCAATAACACGATTTAATGAATTTTACTTGATAGAAAAAAAATCCCAAAGTTACCCCTTTTCAAAAGTTTTTCAAGTTTATGACTAAACTAATGAATTTTTTACTAAATTTTTGTACTCAACGAAAGCCACTAAAAGTTATAGATGCTTTCAAAGTTTGACTTGATAAAAAGTATCAATTATTCACTATGTTTGAATATCTACCATATATATAGCGCGCCGTTCGGCAGGCCCGATCAGTCGCGTTTCGGCGCTCACGGACGACGGGCCTGTGCTTGATTTTGCAATTTTGACAACCGATAAATTTTAAATATTACGATCATAGTGCCACAGTATAACAATATCAGTAGGTATTACTAGTGAAGCACGCTATGATCTTGATTTTTGATACCGTTTTCATTGGAATTGCAAATAGACGCTGATACTAATTAGTAAGCTGTTTACTTTATGTTGTAGACCAATAGGGGAGTCTAAAAAAACTGACATCGATAACACATCAGTAAAAAATTCAATGCGGATGCAATGGAAAATAGATAAGTATCGGTAAAACTTTCGTCCGTCAAATCAGAGATCGGGATAAGGAAATAATGAGAGGGGAGAAATCCCCTGCGTAAATCCATTTAGGTAAATTCTTTGGTAGTAAGGTACTTAGTACCTACTTGGAAGAAAAGTCCTCACATACAGATTTTACCACTTTGGAAGAGACTCTTGCGCAAACTATTCAGTTTAGAAAAAAAATGTTAGGAACTTCAATACAATTTTTGAACACCTATCCATAGATACACGTATGGTTTTGATAGATTTTTTTTTTTCTTTTCCAAGTTTGTGACACCACCAAAATTTATTGTTTTTTATTTTTTTGTATGAAAATGTTAATATTGTTCATAGAATACATGTACTTACCAAGTTTTAATAGTATACTTCTTATAGTTTCGGAGAAAAATGGCTGCCACATACGGATGGACAGACATAACGTATATTTTAAAATTTGTCTACGAATCCCTAAAAATCCAACTTCGTTCATTTAAAACTTATTTAAAATGAAATTTAGACACTCGACCAAATTTGATAAGAAGCCTTTTAGGCAGTAAAATTACTCGTAGAATTTAACTCTGTACTAAATTTTCGATTCGTATTTTTTATATAAGGTTTAGAATCATTTCCTGAGCATAAAATTACAAAATAATAACAAATCCAGGTGGAGCTTCAAGCGCTCGAAAAAACGTTTTTGGCCGATATTCCGAAAAAGTTATTATAAAGCCTATAATTATTGTAGAAAATAAAATTTCCCATCTTTTGTTGCCAGTAAACTTTTTTTTCGAACTAACCGATTACGATTTATAATGTCCAATTTAATGATAACAATGTAAAAAATAAGATGTGAATTCTGTTCCCAGTAGCATAAACATGTCTCTTTTACCGAAATGGAAGAAGGGTTATGTTTTCGCGCGTCTCTTTATGTTTGTAAAACTTTTATTTCCACATATCTTCCAAACGGTTGGATGGATTTTGGTAACTAAGATATTCTAAGACTAGTCTCATTCATAAAGTGTCCTTAGATAGTAGGTAATATTTTTTTTACGTGTAGTTTTTTTTAGTCGTCAGGGTTTTTAAATTAAAGTTATTCTATCATATTATTGCTCGTTGCTCGAATAAACAGCACCGTTCATCATCATGATTGAAGAGTTGAACGAAGAGTTTGGTCTTCACTTTTGTAACAAGAACAACTAAGCTGTGAAACGCATTGCCAGAGTGGGTTTTGTCGAAGGTTCGAACCTTGGGGTTACGAGGTACACTGTGTTTGTTTCTATTAGAGAAGCAAGTTCCATCGTAGACCACATCATTTTCATCCACTATTATCGGCATCATCGCAACCGTATCATTAAATGGGTTATAAATCGTAAACGGTAAGTTTTACAAAAAAAAGTTTACAAGCAACAAAAGATGCAAAATTTTATTTTCTACAATTATTGTCAAAATATATAGTTTCCAAAATATCGGCTAAAACAGTTTTTTTCAATTGGCGTTTGAAGCTCTACCTGGATGTGTGAGCATTTTGTAATTTTATGCTCAGTAAGTGATCTTTACCTCATAGAAAAAAATTGGTTTAGAAATTTAGTGCAAAGTTGACCAAAAAAACCTTCTATTTTTACTGGCCTTTCATTACGTGAAACGTAATGACACATTTTTTTTAATTTTTGAGGAACTTGTGAATTATTAGGAAACATTTTAAAAGATGCATGAAATTGGAAAAGCCGTTCTCAACTTATAGTGTGACCAAAAAAGAAAAGGTTGAGTTTTGTATACCTACGAGTATAGATAAATTTAATATTTCTTTGTTTATATAGCAACAAAACTCTTATCATAAACAAACAAACATAAACAAATCTTGAACAAAAATTTTAATAGAGTTTAAATTACATAGTCCAATATTTTAATGTTATTTCTGCACTGTGGCACCGATTCCGCGGTTGGTGACGGTCGCGAGAACAAGACAGCGTTAAATGCCTACTTTGACAGGAATACCTGGCCTTAAGGTGATCAGATTTGTCAAAATAGACTAAACATCATATTTATGTTGGTAGATTTCAAGGCGAAAGTTAACCGATCCATTTATAAAAATAGTATTGTCACCACTTTCGACTGATGACTTGTTGCTTAGATGGTAGTAAGTCTGTGGTTGTGTGTGCTGTCTCCCAACAATCCTGAAGTCGATACATGCTATACATACATAGAGCCTACCTACTCTAAGATGCTGTAAAATGTTGGGATCAATCACGGACAAAAATGTATATATTTACAGACACGACCAGCACAGTCATTATTTACAAGAAGCACTTTGGTGCTGATAGTGACACTCAAGTTGAGTTGTGGCTAACCTATGTACTCGTATGTAGACTCTCCGTACTGCCGTATAGCCACAGCGTGTAGTTAATAAACCTTCAATATTTGTCTTTTTACAGTATTAAAAATTGGCGAAAGTGCCAGTAGGTATTTTGGACACGATTCGTGCTGGTAACAGTCTCTTGGATTGATTTTATTGTATTTTTTGCGTTATGCTATACAAATACAAAATGATTGCATAATTTAAATTTAAAGTAGCAATGTAGCTAAGAAAAGAGCTAGGCTCGGTATTTCTCCGTATCACAACGAATGCCATGCTAATAAGCATGGTATTAGCAACCTTATATGAAAGTGAGCTGATCAGTGGTCACATCTTTCGTAGGGCCGATAACTGTTGGGGTAGCTGAAACTCTATGGAGTGACGGTATACGTAAGGTTGTGACTGGAGGACAAGAGCCGAGACTAGGACTGAGCGGAGTATTATGGGCGAGGCTTATGTCCAACGGTATATTAAGGCTGATGTTGCGTAATAACTTGCGTAGTAAGTACCTATGTATGCACGTTGCATAATTGCATGCAAAAGCAAAACACTGATATGAATTTCTGTATTTATTCTGTATCTTGAGTATTTAGTACCAGTAGTACACAAACAATGTTACACAAGCAGGTCTAATGAGACAAGTTAAGCTTATTCATGATATACATATTTATGACATCAGCTACGTCTCCGTTCACTGTTGTCAACAAGCTAAACACGTGTATTGGCCAGCATATCTTGATCCCAATCCGCTGAACTTGAAACTACAGGTTTATTAAACCAGATCCTTTGTCTAAAACGGTTTTCGCTCTTCAATTTTCGGATTGAAAACACTTTATCCGCGTTGATCCCTTTTTGGAAGGAACACGTATAGGTTGCTGGGACTGCAACTACGACTTGCTGATATCCTGAGGCAGCGACGGCAGCAGAATAACGGAGTAGATATGAGGATGTAGATAGTAGAGTAGACGCCTATTAGATGGGTGAAATGTTGCAAGTTGACATCACCGACATGCACAAGACAAGTTTATCTGTAGCTGTACGGGGGGGACGAATTGGCATAGAGTAAAGAACTGTGCAACATCAGTGCTGTTTAATACTGATAAACAATTTTCGTACAAAAAATTAAACCGACTTCAAAACCACAAATATGCACTCAAAAGCGAAAAATAAACTAAAATCATTGTTATAAGCGCTACTCACTCATCTATTTGAAGTCGGTGCCAGCTAAATCTAACAGGTATAGGATAGATACTACTTACCTGTGCCTACATAGCATCAATCTACTAACTTTTTGACCTGACTGGCACCGACTGCAAATAGATGAGTGAGTAGCGCTTATAACAATGATTTTAGTTTATTTTTCGCTTTTGAGTGCATATTTGTGGTTTTGAAGTCGGTTTAATTTTTTGTACGAAAATTGTTTATTTTACTCTTTTTAGTGTACAAGAACAAAATTAAAATTTTGATTAAACCCCGACTACCTTGGATTTGTTATCTGTACAACATTCTACTAGTCAAGCCTTTTCATTTGATACCCATATAAAGGGAGCTGTGAAAAAACAAATGTATTTCGGCATTTTGTGGAAGCGGCCATCTTGGATTTGAATTTTTTCATAGTGAAAAGTATTCTACTAGTCAAGCTCTTTCGTTTGATACCCAAATTGAGGTAGTAATGAAAATATAATATAATTCGCCATTTTGTCGTGGTGGCCATTTTGGATTTGAAATTTGTTGTAGTACATAGTACTCTACTAGTCAAGCCCTTTCATTTGATACCCAAATTGAGGTAGGTTGTGAAAATATTTTGTCCGCCATTTTGTGGAGGCGGCCATCTTGAATCGACATTAACCAGACATAGCTAAGAACATCTGCTATGGTATTAACCTTGAAATAAAAGAAACCGCATCGAAATCGGCCCATCTGTTTGAGTTCTACTACGGTGCCACAGCAGATAGACAGACACACAGACAGACATCGACGTCACTTATAACACCCCTTTTTTGGTCGGGGTTAAAACAAGTTTTTATTAAAGCATTTACACAATTTTGTATTGACAGGGTCGAGATTCATAACTTTTGTGAAATCTACAACGTCATCCAGATACGCAATTTTTCAGTTTTTGGTTCATATTTCAAAAACTACTTGACCGATTTCAAAAAGATTTATATGGGACCATTCGGGAAGCATACCCATCCGAACACAAAAAGAAATTTTAAAATCGGTTCAGAGGTTCTCGAGAAATCAGGTAACATACATAAAAAAAAAAAATAAAAAAAAAACATAGGGGTCGAATTGATAACCTCCTCCTTTTTTTGGAAGTCGGTTAAAAATGTAAGTTATAAGTTTTCACTTTTATCAGCAATCCTTATGAGCCTGCCATTGAGCATCTCAAATTGAACTAGATTCTTAATAATGTTTAGATTTGTGAATTGTTCCGCAATAATAGGTTTTACGCCCTCAGAGATAAGAACATCTATAGGTTTTCTTAACACCTCTCCCTTGGTTAATGAATGGGCCCCTAGTACAGACTTACTTATATATGTCTTAATATTCCGAGAGAGATTTCATAAAAAAGAGTTTTTTGTTCAATAAAATAAATAGGTCTAAGCCAAAATGCAATCTTCACATGTTGTAGTTGAATGTCAAAGAAGTAAAAAATACGAAGCCAAACGATGTAGTCGGCCTTCAACATTGTCAGACGCGTACAAAATTCAATTCTGCTCTGGCATCAAGTTAAACTGGCGAGTGTTAATGTTCTTCTAACTGGGCATTGTGAATACAGTCTCCGATAAGGTAATCTGTTCGCATGATGTGTACCACAGGATTATGCTGCGGCTATCGTAAATATTCCAATGACTATGGTATTAGTTAACAATATTGTTGCATGGAAACTTCAGTCCATGAACAGAATTACAGGTTTTGAAGTGAAAACTTCTTTTAGCGCGCCACGGACAGATTTTTCGTGGGCTGTGAATTGAATTCTAGCGTCACGCTCGGGAATGATGATGATGGAAGCAAGCGGTCGCGGAAAACGCGACGCGGTCTGAAAAGTTTTAATGAAAAAAAGATGTGATTGTCTGTATGTTTGTTGCTCAATTACGTCAGAACGGCTGAACGGATAGGGTCGAAATTTGGAAAAATTAGTTATAGTCTGGAATAGCATATAGCCTTTTTGTATCCCAGGAAAATTAGGCGAACTAGAACTTTGCATGGGAAACTGCAAGGCATTGCTAGTTATCTTATATTATGTAAATGAAAATTTCGCCTCACTGTGTTTTTTGTTCGGACTTCTCCAAAAGGTCTCGACAGGTTTTGTGTATTTGGTAAGTAAATGAAAAGGTTGTAAAGTATGTTTCACTCGTATGTCCTCATTTTAATATGACTTTATAATTTTTTATGCTTAAGCAGCTCACTGTTCCCACTGCTGGGACCCCAAGCCTTATCTCACAAGAAGTGAGTAAAGGGTATAATAATCCATCATGTTGGTCCATTGCGGGTTGGATAACCCAAGACCTCGCAAGGTTCTAGGAACATTTCGGTGTCCTCGCGATGTTATCCTTAACCTTTTTAAGGCCGTACCCCGAGCAAATGACCTCGAGTATTTGTTAGGATGCATGATAATTACAATTATTTCTATTTTTGATAGTTTCGTTGTGAGGAGATTATTTAAACAATAAAATCATTAACAAAAAAAGAAACTACCATCTTTTTCTCAAAATTGAAGGCAAGAAAATTGTGGTAATTTAATGTATTTTTTACCAGTTGATATTTGTTTTGGCTAATGAGTAGATAGCTCTGGGAACTGGACAAAAACTCGTTTTGCTGGGGGACGCACCTTAAGCTAGCGACATGATGCACATGACTTTGCATTTATGATTTGTATTGGACAGAAGTTTTGTATAAACCATAATCAAATAATTTTCCCGTCGTCCATTGAGGTGAATACATTTACACGAAGTGTTGAGTCACTTTGATATTTCGTTCCATTTATAATAATAATACGAATAAATGGTAGAACAACGATTGCTGGGTCGGTTAGTTCATTTATTTATTGTGTACTTATTATAAATAAGTATAAATGAATAATTCTCTCTACAACACATAATTTTAAGTAGGTACATTATTTTTCTTGAAACATGTCGATTTTCTCACGATGTTTTCCTTCTATACTCGGTAAAATAATAATGAGAGAAAAATCTCAGATATCTCTCTCTGGTATCAGAAGCTGCAACCTCACAATTGCGGACCTAGTCCTCCTGCACACGTGTCTTAAATACATTTTTTATTTAAGTAACACCGTTTTCGAATTCACTAGGACAAAAAATCATCAAAATCAGTCCAGCCTTTTAGGAGATGTATAATTACAAAGACGCGAAAGATTTGAAGATTAACATATTTAATGATATTGTTGTCACGGTAGATATGAAGTCACTGTACGTCCATAGATGGTTTCAGAGAAACCAAAAAACTGAAATGTGTTCATTTTTACCTGGACACCGTATTCGTAGCTTTCACAAAAAAAATGTCGAGTATCTTTTATATAACTATTTGAGTTAAATTTGAAATTAAAGTCGTTTTTTGGTTTTGGTTTATTTATCTAAATTTATATCTGTTTGTTCCAGCTAATCAAAAAATAAAATTAATAATAAAAAAGGCTGTACTGAATCTAACGGGACTTTCACTAGCTTTGAATAATATAATAACCATTTGTCCTGAATTCACTAGAAGTTACAAAAAATAACAAAAAACAATGAGTAACTGGTACATAACAATCACAAACACGGTATTTTCTCGTCAAGCTAATTACAAAACAATAGTTTGAACGTAATAATGAATTCCGTTGTTTCTAAAAATAGACAATGTCCGTATGCTTCAGAGAATACAGACGCGTGTGGCATACAAACAGCTTATCAATACACAATTGACATCCTTTAGAGGTTTTTTTTATCTAAATCTATTTTTGGGTTTGTGATTAATGGTAGATTTTACGTTTTGAAGTTACAGATTTGGAATAAAATTGGCAGTCATAGGAACTACCGATAGAAGTAAATAAAATTAAATAAAAAAATTGGTTGCCTGTAAAGTCGGTATACGGGCGAAAGTTTTACGTGACAACGACTTTGAGTGGTAAAATAATTTTACGGAAGGGACGCGTGCCTTTCACTTTTTATGTCTGTCTCTCTCGCTCTTAGGCGGGCTAACCATGCCCGAGTGGAAGGGACGCGTGCCTCTCACTCGCTCTCGTTGTGAGCGCATAACGTGAGCGGAGCGTAACGCAGTTTCTTGAAGTGTCACCCGGCAAACCAATTTATAAGACGTTGTCACGTCAAAATGTTCTAATCCGGCAAATTTACAACTCGTCTTACCGAATGCTATCATCACAATCCCAATTTTAAGCTATTCTGCTCCAAATTCAGACTGTGTCACAACTCAAGTGGTCAATTTGAACGTCAAAGTTATTTTCAATATAACACAATCAACCAAACTGCATTGCGGCAGTTACTTAATAATAGTCGCTAGTCATCGCATTAGTATTCCCTGAGTCGTGATGACTATTAGTGCTCTTCGAGATGTGGTGATATGTTGATCAGTTCATCCAATTAAATAGACTCTTACAACTTTACAAAACAAATTGAATTGATGCTCATAGCTCAGAATTTGATAGCTTAAAAATTAAGATTTATTAAAATAGATATTAAAATTATTAGCTACACAAACAAGAGAACATTAGATTATTAGCTACACAAACTTCAACCTTTTTTAACTTTTATAGGTTTACGCTTGAGCGCCATCTCGCCTGATGTTAAGCGACGATGCGGTTCTACGATGAAGCGTGCTTACCTTTCGATTTGAAGACACCAAGATCATTTAAATCGTTTACCAACATCGTCAACCTAAACGTTATTCGTTTCATGATAATATCTATCCAAAGTTTCTGGACAGTGTATAAGAGACGTCAGATCTTAAACAAGGGTAGGTAGCCAGGGTAGGGTAGGTAACAAGGCTTGTTAAACTAATAAGTGGGACTGCAGAAGTCATGCTGGGCGAGTTATGGCCAATAAAGACGTTTGTTTAGCAGCACAGTCTGTGTGCCGAGCTGAAATATTGGGGCCCGCCTGTTTTTACTGTTGGTTTATTTTTGCCATGAGGACTTTGGACGTTGAAACTGTTTTATTTACTCCACAGTACAAGTTTACTGAAAAAAACATAAATATCAGGTTTTTTTTTGTATGCCTTTGTCCATAAAAGTAAACTAAAATATAACTACAAATCATCATCATCATCTGCAGCCTGAAGACATCCACTGCTGGACATAGGCCTCCCCCAATGATTTCCACAATGACCGATCTTGTGCCGCCTCCATCCACCGACGTCCCGCGACTGAGACAATATCATCGGTCCATCGTGTGGGGGGCCGTCCTACACTGCGTCTGCCGGTTCGTGGTCGCCATTCGAGTCGCTAATACTACAAATACAACTCTTAATTACACTGTGCACATCTGAATTACAAGTAGTCATAGAAAGCACAAGCTTTAGATATTGAATTCTGAAAGCGAAAGCATGAAAGTATTGACTATTACAGTCTATATTTTGCGTTCCGGTACTTGGGGAATTTTTTGTAAGAGTGTTTGGCAGATATTCTTATTATGCAGTACCTACTAATTACCTAATTAGGTAGTCAGATCCATTCAAATCGTAATTGTATGATAGTTCATCAGTACCTTATAAAATATAATAGTAAATATTATTGTACATATCTACGTTCGGTAAACAGCGAACACGATGTCTATGTTTGATAGTGATGTACATCTCTATATGTAAACATACACTAGCTGCATCCTGCGGTTTTCCTGCGCATTTCCCAGTCCCGTTATTTTCTCGTGATAAAAAGCTTCGGTGCTATTCCAGACTAAATTAATCTAACTGTGTTTCAAATTTCAATTTGATCCGTGCATTCGCGGAATAATTAAATAATAATATTCGTAGGTACACAGTAAATCAAAACACACGATGGTAACCACCAGAGTATTATCTGAGTAAGACTCTTAGTTAGAATCAGAGATATCTTTATGTATCCTAACCTGACGCAATACCCCTCCCTAGCTGTCTTGAATGCAATAGGTACATATAATACATGTACTTCCGAGCGCCATTTAGGAAATTATAGATTCCTAAGAAACGTTTCCTAAAAAACTAGCATTATTTATTTTACACATTTCCGGGAAATATTACGAATTATTCACATTTCCTAAAAATCGTATAAAATGACGGATTACATACGTTTATTTCTGTTAACACAATATTTTACAGTTATCGATATGACTTCGTTTTTATTTGTTACTCGTACCAATGAGTAGTTTTTGCCATTCTATAGATTCTGCTCGCTACGTTAAGTTGCTATTAACATCCTAAATAATTTTGCACGGATACGAAGAGTCAGTCACTCGTAAACGCTGCCCAGCACAGAGGTCAATGCCCAGAAAGGCATTAGCTGCTGTAAACGTGTACAAAAAACATTTTTTTGTTCCGTTCCGTGGCCTTTGTAATTAACTGTTATTGATTGATCTCAAGGCTCTCTTTGTTGCCAAGTTATTTTGGTTGACTAAATATTTTCACGGTCAAAATTCACGTGTAAAAAACATGCAAAAATTATATTTTTGAACTGGGACAGAGCTTTTACTAAGACACTTGCAGCGGCCTGTAGTCTCTTTCCCGTTGTTTTTTTTTTTTGGGATAAAACGTAGCTTGTGTTCTTTCAAGGTATAATTTAGCTGTTTTTTAAAATTTCAACCCGATTCGTCCATACGTTATGAGGTGATTGAGCAACAAACATCCAAATACCCACACATGCAATCATCCAAACATTGGCATTTATTCATAATATTAGATAACTAAATTACAATGAGAACTATGCTGTACCTACTACAAACCTACCTAATTACGTAGGTATTTCGTAACTGTACATACACCGATGAACATCTAAAAAGATAACAAAGTTGGTCAAGCCAACACAAGTCAGAAGCGTGTGCAGCATGCTGGTGGCATTACCACGCTAAACGGCAATGCTAAAAAAGTCAGCCATATAAATGAAAGCATTTTGGTCACGCCTCACATTGATCAAAATTTCGAAAAGGTTTTTCTAATTAAGATGCTATCCAGTACAGTACAGTAGACTGGCAGTTGCCGTTCTTCCCACTAGACCAGCCGTAATCAAAAGACTAGGGGCGCGTCGGAATCTCGGTATAAAGAACGCGCGCCAAGCGGAATTGTAAAACAAACAAGAAAATAATGTAAAACCCTCCATACACGAGCCCTAAAATCAGAGAATTACGTAAAAGTAGTGGGGAGGAGCCTACATCGCACCATATGATTGGTTATTTGCGTTGCAATTTTGATTTGAGGTGCAATGTAGGATCCTCCCCATTACTTTTCCGTAATTTCCTCTGATTTTAGGGCTCGTGTGTAGAGGGTTTTATTAGACATCATACAAAACTAGGAAGTGAAAGCCTTTTAAAGGCGAAACTCGAGGAGGCCGAAGCAGCCATTTACAATAATGTCACTTCCCGGGTCATCAAGGGAACCATGACAGGACAGTATATGGCAGCTTACAGTGCAGAAAATGGCTTCGTGACACTGAACGAGAGAGAGACAGAGCGCGCGGGAGTGCCTGTTTATGCGACACCACCAAACGACCCAATTGTAGTTACTGCCCGATGCACCAAGATTATGCTGGACGATAAGATCCTAGAGATGGCCAAGACCATCGAAGGGAACGGAAACGTCAAAGCAGATTGGGAAAATTGGGAGGTACCGAGAATACAGTCACAGGTCAACGGAGTTCCAGGATGTGGAAAGACAACATGGGTGATTAGACACTTCGACGTGGAGAAGGACGCCATCATCACTACAACAACTGAGGCAGCAAAAGATCTAAGAGAAAAGCTATCGCACCGAATCGGAAACCTGGTCAAAACCAGAGTGCGAACCATGGCTTCTGCTCTGGTAAATGGTTTCGGTAGAGAAAGTTTCAGTCGCCTCATGGTGGACGAAGCTCTCATGAACCATTTTGGAGCCATTGTGATGGCTTCAAGGCTGTCTGGTGTTGGTGAAATTGTCCTCATTGAAGACGTCAATCAGTTGCCTTATATCGACAGGAAAATCTCTTCGAAATGAGGTATCATCGCCCGAACCTGGTAACAAAGATCAGCCAGGAGTTGCTCTGCACACATCGAAACCCAATGGATGTCGCATATGCACTGAGGGAAATATACTCCGGTATGTACTCTTCAGCGTCCCGTATAAAGTCCCTAGAACAGAGAAGATATAAGGGAGCGCAAATACCCAACACCCTACCAAACACCCTCTTCTTAGTTCACACTCAAGAGGAGAAGGAGACCCTGACAAACCAGGGTTATGGATCAGGCACCGGGCTCAGGGACTAACATACGAGTCGGTAATCGTAATCAAAACCAAGGCAAACATGAAGCTGCACGAGAGCGTGCCCCATGCGGTAGTGGCAATCTCACGGCACACGGGGACCTTCACATACTACGCTGACGACACCGACGACGCCATCGGTCGGTTCGTCCGGCGATCGTGGGCTGCATCACCGAAGACCATCCGCGATTTTAACCTACAGATAGCCATCAGGGACAGTAATGCGGCCGTTGTGGAGGCTCTGGGCTGGGAGGAGGCAGCTTAGGCAAATGGCAAGGCAAACACTCGATGTCGAGTCGATTACTAGCGGAATCCCAACCGGTAGTGATCGGCTCTGAGACGAGCACTAGAATTAGATTTTAAATGTACCCAACTCCTCCTATTTTCCTCTTCTTCTCCTTATCCAAGATATGTGTAAAAAACGATAATTGTAATGACAAAGATCACGGACCCCGGAGTCTGTGGAGTGGCTAATTTAAATAAAAAAAAAAAAAAGACATCATACAATTGTACAATGGTAACGCCAACTAATCGTAAAATTTTTGCTACTACTAGTACTATTAGTTATTTTTAGAATAGGGGCGCTGATGTTTGCGAGGCTTGCCTACGGCCCTGGTCCCACATATATCTGTAACAACCCAATGGATTCGAATGAGATGAGCTACGTTTGAATTAAGTACATAATTAAGTACATGTCGACGTGTGACACGTGACCAAAATGCTGACGCTTATTTGGCTCAACGCATAACCATTGCCATTCAGCTTAGTAATGCCGCCAGCATTCTGGGTACGCTTCCGATTGGTAGTGGGCTTGAACATCTTGATTATCTGTAGACCTAGAATGGTCTACGAATAATTCAGGTGTGCTTAGTGTGAGTAGTTAGGTAGGTTTGTAGTGTAGTTCTCATTGTATTTTAGTTTTGTTAATAAAGGCTCTGCCCACTCTAAAAAAGTACATAATTATGTAGGTACATTAAGAGTGTGTGGTGCTTCAGATGGCGTAATGTTAATTTGCGCCAAAATCAATGTCTACTAAGCTACTGAATATTTAATTTTGAAATTCATAATAAAGTTCAGGACATACTCGACAGTAATTTAAATTCGAAACCACGTTTTCATAAAATTTCCACGATAGAAAAAAAATCGCAGAGCTACCTCAATTTTTTTAATCCACATATAATAATCAATAATAAATAAATAATCGTTGGTTACTCAATAAATACAGAGTTAGTGATTCCCATGGGCTACTTATCGTAATGAATCATATATGTGAACAGTTCAAATTTGACGAAAATAAATTACAAGAACAAAATTAAAAATGTTGATTAACCCCCGACTGCTTCAGATTTGTTATCTGTACAACATTCTACTAGTCAAGCCCTTTCATTTGATACCCATATTAAGGGAGTTGTGAAAAAGAAATGTTTCGCCATTTTGTTGAAGCGGCCATCTTGGATTTGAAATTTGTCATAGTGCAATGTATTCTACTAGTCAAGCCCTTTCGTTTGATACCCATATTGAGGTAGTAGTGAAAATATAGTATATTTCGCCATTTTGTGTTGGCGGCCATCTTGGATTTTAACTTTTATAGTGTATAGTATTTTACTAGTTAAACCCTTTCATTTCATACCCATATTGAGGTAGGTTGTGAAGAAATATTTTGTCCGTCATTTTGTGCCATTCCGCCATAGCACAAGCTTTGCTTAGTTTGGAGACAGATAGTGTTGTGTGTGAATTGTCCACCAATATTTATTTATTAGTATAAGTAAGTATTATAAGTACAGTAAAATACGTGTAACCAATACTTGTTTTTTTTTATGAAATTGAAACTCGTGAAATAACAGTAACAATTATGTGAATTATAACAGAGGCAGAAACTCATAAACGAACATCATTTGGCATTGGATTTGTTTACAAAGACTGTTTCGTTCGTTATCTTCACCACAAACTGGCGCTATCTCTATTTGTGTTTTAAGAATAGCACTGATTGCGGTTTTAAGAACATCTATTTCTAAATATATTGTAGTTGTAGAATTCTCTGCAGAGTCCGCCTGGGAAGTACCAGACCTTTGCCAGTTATTCTACCGCCAAGCAGTATTGTGCGAACACAAATAAAATACTGGGCTTAGAGATAAATAGTCTAATGTCTAATATCTCCGGTTGACAATCCCAGTACAGTGCTAGGTAATTATTTGAACTCTTCATGGTCGACTAGCTCCGTGTCACTGTGGTGTTATTGGCTGACGTGTTTGCTTACCATCATGTCCTGATCGGCACCTTACACTATATACTGTAAAAAGTTGAATATTTTAACAATTCCAACAAAATACTGACATTAAAATTGATTAATGTTATTAAACTAAGTACCTAGTTAATGTTATATCTCACTTGGCCAATGTCTAAAACAATAGAGTATTAGATACATGAGTAATATAGGTACATATCTTATATACTTGCATCGGCATTATCTATGCTTCTTGTTTTATTCTTTGTTAGAATAACCACTCAATGTTCCCATAGCTGGAACTCGGGGCTATTTTTCGCAAGGAATGAGTCAAGGCCAGCTACCACTCTGTTCCAGTGCAGGTAGGTGACACATGACCTCGAAAGATTCTAAGTACATGTCGGTTTCCTCACGATATTTCCTTCACCGTTTTAAGTTGCGCATGTCTTCAAAAAGACAGCGGTGCGCGTGGGATTTGAACCTGCGGTATCTGGGTTGGCGGTCTCCCGACTAGACCAGCCATAACTTTTTACTACATTCAAAAATTCAATTACTTACTATTAACAGATCTGTGGGCGGTGAATTGCTTTTGATTAGTTGTTTTGTAATTTTGTGTCGTTTATTGATATTGTATAATGTTAATTTTTAGACTATGTACTTAAAAAAATGTGGAGATTGTCATCTCGCTTATAATTATGTGTTTTATGTTCTATAAACATAAAAACATATAACCGAGAATATAAAAAACATGTAACCGAGATGACAATGAACCGATTTTGATGAATATTGTTTCATCAAACATAGCTAAAAAAGACCACAAAAAAACTGGCCTTCAAACGAAAAAAAAAACGTATTGAAATCGCAAACACACCCTCGCACACACACACACCCTCTCTCTCTCTCTCTCTCTCTCTCTCGCTCACACACACCTTCACAGGTAAACCGACATTGAGGTCAAATTTTTAAGACACCTTTTACGTATTAGAACACAGAAGATTTTTTGGTAACTTCACTACAAAATAGGGCCAGTACAGCAAGTCCAGTAAAATATTTCCTAGTTTGTAACCGGGTTACGAGAAAGGAGAAAATTTTCTGCTTTTGTAACTTTTTTTTTTAACTTATATAGGTTTACACTTGACCGCCATCTCGCCTGATGTTAAACGATGATGCGGTCTACGATGGAGCGTTTTTACCTAGAAGAAACCGATTCACTCTCGATTTGAAGGCACAAAGATATAGGTAACTAACTGGTTACAAAATATAGTTACAAAAGCGGCCGAAAGGAATATTTTCTTGTTTCGTAGATTATACATTTTAGAGGTGGTCACATATAAATTTTATCGAACTAAGTTCAGAAGTTTTTGAAAAATTTACAATAAACTCAAATTTGAGCATAGAGCATATTTGAAAAATTCGTTTACTCCGAAATCCCACTCTCTTTTGGCAAATGTATTTAAATGGTTGTTTTCATACAAATACAAATACAAAAATCTTTATTGCTGTTTGCAGGTAAGATAAGATGATACAAAACATTTAAATAATTGACCCATACAAACTGGCCTCTTCTTCTAGAGGCATGCAATATGTCTGGCAACGCAGTTTCCATTGGTCTGAATTTATACAATGATAATAATAGTCAGCTGATAGTCTTCTTCTTCTTTTTTCATTTTTAACTTTTAATCGGTTGTATCATATATGTCATCTGATTCATCATGTATTAATTTCTGGCTTATCATATCATAATAAATATATTAGATAATCAATAAACTTATAAAGTTTGGTCGAGTGCCTTAGTTCAATTATAAATAGAAGTCGGTGTTAATTTTATATTTTAGGTGTACCTAAATTAAATTCCAATTGATTATTTTTTTCTTCAATATTTTTGTTGGTATTTTTTGTTACATACTTATATTAATAGAACGAGTAAGAGGTACGCTCGATAGTAACCCGCACGCTGACACAGCACATAGCACAGTGCCACGCAGCGATTACTACCTAGCACTGTGCTCGTCATTCTGACACATTTACTACACAATAATTGACGGAGGAATAACTGACAAATATATGTTTAGCGGCGGACTTAGCAAAGAATCTTACCATTACTCAAAATAGTACTAGTAGTCAAAATGCTTTAAATGTGCTAACTGTAAAAAAACTGTTAACTTTTTTACAAAAGCTAATTGTAAAAGTACTAACTCAAAACTGTGAAGGAAAACATCGCGAGGAAACCGACATGTACCTAGAATCTTTCGAGATCATGTGTCATCCACCAACCCGCACTGGGCCAGCGTGGTGGATTATGGCCTTGCGAGAGAAGACCCTGAGTCCCAGCAGTGGGAACATTTAGTGGGGTGTTTATGCTTATGGATTCAGTGTAGTAATGTTGCCACCGCAATTATACCGTGCATTTAGGAACCGGTTACCGTAACATGTTAATTTTAGTTAAATTTGTGTTTTTGTACCTGTTTTAACTGCTTTAATTATCTGTTATTTATACCGTCTATTTTTATCTTATTGATTAAAATACTTTTATTTTATGCATAAAGAAAGTTTCTATTTATAAATCTAGGCTATCAATGCTAAACAGTAATAAAATACCTATTCCGTGTATAGGAATTTGGACAATATTAGGTTTACGACTATGAAAATTGTCTTGTAACAAATATGTCGATCTGAGAATCTACCGCGCAACTTAAACTGTCTTAGTTTTGATTTGGTCTCTCTTTTTTTAAAAAATTACAGAGACAGCAAATCCAAAGCAGATTTAGTTATGCGGTTAGAGGTTAGAGCGGTAAAGACGCGCGGTTCGTTTAATTGGCAGACGTATAACAGCGTGTATGGCAATTAAAATCAAATTAAAACGGTACTGTTATAACACCATAACAGATTTGATTGCCGTCGGTCTACAGCAAGGCAATTGTTACTATTGAATTAGCCAATTGCCCGCTGTCACGATCCTCTATTCATAATGATAATGGTATAACTGTACTGTTGGTATGTAATGTAATATCATTCAATTTGTCACTTCTAATTGGTTCAGAGAAAGATTTACTACAACGTGTTATGTTTAATATGTGATTAGGATTTATTTGATTAAATTACAATACAAGGGTGATAATTTCATTTCATGCATATTTTGTGTCCGGCAACAAAGAACACAACATAAATCTATGATTTTTCCAAAATAAGATTATGAATTTGGATTCTTATTTGAGCGTCTAAAAGGAGCAACTTTTAAAATATTTTTTTATATACATATAACTGTGTATACGAAAATTTTAATTTGAATTTGGACTGTTTTGCAATGTTTATGGCATAGGACAAAACAATTGAACTCACATTTATAATATTGTTCTCATATTTACCGGCAACTGCTTTTATTGTTACGTACTGTATATTTTATAAATTATAAATAAATAAATTCATCATTCATTTATATACAATTTCTTGGTTTAATACCTATTTCTTTACAATAAGTAGGTATTAATAGGATCAATCAATAGGAAGGTAGGTGTTATCGATAGGAAACCAACATCCTCTGCAATAAATAGTATATTCCATGCATTTCCTGTTTTGTCTATTTAATAGACAATAGTAAAATAATAATCATGATTTTGTTTTTTGCGAAACTAGGTACGCCCCGCGGTGAAACCCGCTCAGCAACCACTAACTTTACCGGGATAAAGAAAGCCTATGGGTCAATCCGTGTCATTTACTTCTGAAGTATCAAACACAATTTAAATCGTTGGATATTGTTTTAGTGTTTGTAATTTACTAGTGTGCATAATAAAAAGTTTATATCTGTCTGTCTGTCTGTCTTTAGATACGTGGGAGCAAAAAATACACTTATAGATATACAAACTTTCATTTTTATGATATTAATCTCTCTCCTTCACCATTATTACAAATATCACTTCTTAAATATCCAATGAGTGACACGGAAAGTTTCTAAAAATTAATAATTTAATATTTTTATTCTGATAAACAAGTTCAAACGCTAATAAGTAGTATTTAGAATGCATCTATCGAGATTTACGAGTCTACCAGCTTCTAACAACATTTTAAAGTATACGTAAGTTTAAAAAAGATAGAAAGATAGAAAAGATAAGATAAAGCTGAAACGACAGCTGAACGCTTAAATCTTATCCAATGGTATTACCAACCGTTTCACTTCACTATTACTAGAGGTAGAAAGTATTTTAATCCGCTGGTTTTAAATTATCTTCGTCAATAAAATCGACTTGATACCAAAACCTGAAATCGCTATTTATAGAACGCTTGTAGGTTAATGTTACATCATTTTTTAATATTACTATTTGTTGCTGATGACAATCGATTTCGTTAATATAAATAATATTAACTAGTATTATCTAAGGAATTCGTTCTTGTGGAATGTAGTAAATTAATAAAATAACTGTGCCTGTGTTTAGGCCTGGCGGATAATGTTTCCGTAGAAATTACTGGGCAATGCATTTGGTTTTTGCATGTTAAAATAGCGTGGGACTGTGTCATTATGAAGAAACAACTTGCTTACAAGCACTATCAGGTCTTCTAGTTGGTTATCAAATCTGTCTACTCGTCCTGTGACCTGTGACTCTATATTAATAGTGGTAGGTCTCCTAGCAGAGTCCGCCTGGGGAAGTACCACACCTTTGCCAGTTATTCTACCGCCAAGCAGTAATGTGAAAACATTACTGTGTTCCAGTTTGAAGGGCAATGTTTCCAGAGAAATTACAGGGCTTAGAGATAACATCTTAGAACTCTGGGTGATGAGCGCAGTGCAGTACTAGGTAATGATTTGGTCTCTTCATGTTCCAATAGCTGCGTGTCACTGTGCTGTTATGTGGCAGGTATGTTGCTTACCATCAGGCACATGTTCAGCTCGTCTCGTCACTTCTTATTTAAAAAAAATATTATTATAGAGACCTTAGAAATGTATACGGTTTTTACTGATAGTTTATTACTCACCAGATAATCAACATCACCAGCCCACTAAATGTTCCCACTGCTGAGACTCGGGCCTTCTCTCGCAAGGATCTCATCATCGCTTAACATCAGGCGAGATGGTGGTCAAGTGCGAACCTATTATAGTTAAAAAAAAAAGGAGAGAGCTAAGGCCTTAATCCACCACGCTGGCCCAGCGCGGGTTGGTGGATGACACATGACTTCAAAAGATTCTTGGTACATGTCGGTTTCCTCACTATGTTTTCCTTCACCGTTTTAAGTTAGCGGCAGGGGCGACATAACTTCGAAATCACAGTGGTGCGTGTGGGGTTGGAACCCGGAGTCTCCGGATCGGCAGGCGCCGTTCTCCCGACTAGACCAGCTGTAACTTTACTAGACCAGCCGTAACTTACCATCAGAAATGCCACCAGATAATAAACTATCAGTGTTACGGATTTCTTCCCAGTATATTTAGTATTCCCGACGTGGCTGAGCAACAAACATCTAAGTTCCAACTTAACGATGCAAGATCAATGCATCCTTCCATATTCTAGTAATATTATAAATATAATTTAATATCCACAATAATTTTGTTATTGATTTTAATCATAGTCTGTTCCATAAATATACTAGTATACCAGATACTGGTATTTAAGATAATGATAGAGTATTTGCATAACACACACACAGATAATTGTGTACAACACATGAATAGTTAATGTTCACGTATTTATTAAATACATATAAAATATTGTCTTATCATAAATATACATATAAACAGCCCACTTAATATTCCCACTGCTGGGACTCAGATCTATCTCAGACAAGTAGATTCAAGGCACCATGCAGGCTTAAGGCAGTTGCGGATGTCACATTTTCTTTGCTTTTTTAGATCGGTGTTCTCCTGATGTTTTCCTTGACTTTTGATTATTAACATATTAATATTATAAAGACAAAATTTTGAGGACATATGCATATATTTGTTCTAATGCACCACGGTAACAGCTGAATCTTAGATTAAGAATAGTATGTAAAGTCTTTGGACTACTTTAGCTACTTTAAATGACATAAAATTTGTTAAAAGTACTGAAGTACAAGTGTAGACTCACAGGGTACCTTTTATCCTGTTAAATTAATGCTACAAATGTAATGTTTGGACTTTGCTGCGCAATTACGTTGTAAGAACCAAATGGAGCAGCCTGAATTAGCAGCCGAAACTTGGGAATTTCCAACTTAGCAAAACTTGTGATATGAAAGTTATTTAGCTGATTAAATACCTATGTAGGTAATTTAAAAACACATATTTACGACACATCGAAACTTACTATAAAAAATATAAAATTACTACTCACATAAATTAACTCTATCTTGGTACTACGTCGAAGTGAAGGTCAATTACATAGTACACTAACTGTAGTCTTCAATCATGAAGGTAAAATTAGAATTGCATGTGTATAATGTTTGTAATGACGTCATTATCAGGTCAATGACCTATGCTCGTAACTGAATATTTTGAAGAATACGAGTCCAAGTCATTGAATTAAATTATAACGTTACTGGCCAACTAGTTTAAGTTATGGCTGCTATAATCGGGACGTCGGGAGAACCGCGACTGCCGCTGCCTGACTGACAAACTTACAGCCCTTGGTTCAAATCCCACGCCCACCACTGTCTATTAAAATTCATGTAATAAACGGTGAAATAAAATATTGTAAGAAAACCGGCATGGTCCTAGAATCTTATAAGGTCTTGCGTCATCCAGCAATCCGCATCGAGCCAGCGTGGTGTTTTTTGGTCTTGGCACTCTCCTTATGAGAGAAGGCTCGGATTCCCAGCAGTGGGAATATTTAGTGGGATGCTTACGCTGTACTATTAAATTTAGGTGAATTTTTCCCGAGCTCGAGATAGTCCGAGGTCACTCAGAGGATGTGGTGTGTTAAGAAGCGGACTCATCGTAGTAGGGAAGTCTCCATTATCGTGTGCTATATTTACCTCCAAGATGTCATTAAGTAATTAAACACAGTGTTCAACACACTTATTTATTTTAATTTCAATGTTCATTGTCACGGATGTGCACTAGATTGTTCGATTTTAATTTTGTAATATTTACAATATTATTAGCGTGGACGTATAAAAAGGTAGGACGTGGTCTCGCTACGACAAAAACTGTGCAATATAGAGTCGGCCACATATGCACGTGTGCGTTGCCAGGATGTCACTGATGAAACGCACACACACACAAGTTTGCGTGTGTAAATACCCACTGATATGTATACCTATGTGTGCGTGTCAGCCTGCATTTGACTAAGCACACGTGCATTAGGTATGTGGCCGACTCTATAGACACATTTGTTTTAGCGAGACTTTTATACGTCCATGATTAGTAGGATCAGTTTTATCCTGCTAATGTTTTAAGTGCGAAAGCTTGGATGTTTGTTACTCAGTCACGTTGAAACGGCTGATCAGATCAGGTCGAAATTTGAAATACTGTTAGATTATAGTCTGAAAAAGTGTTTTTTATCGTGAAAAAATTACGGTAACATAAACTATGCCATGGTCATAAGTTGTTCTGGTATCTGTCGTATGCCAGAACAACTTATGACCTCAAATCACCACTGACTACCTGACTGACTGACTACTGGTACCCGTAGGGTAAACGGCGACAAGAAAGATGTGGAAAGAGCAGAACAAGGATTCGCTCGCAATAGCTCTAGATAGAGGCCATTGGAGGAAAGGAAGAGAGGCCTTTCCTCGACGTTAGGACAAGATATCCTAATATAATAATAAAATATGTACTGTGATATTGTTAAACGGTAGAATAATGTTAGGGTCTCGAGAGATCTGCTGCTATAGAAAGCCTATAAGACTTTAAGAATGTTGATAAAATACTTTGCCCCATGATTGCCACATAACAATGTCTTAGCGGAGTCCGTTG
The DNA here is from genome assembly GCA_017562165.1 of Ectropis grisescens. Classification (NCBI taxonomy): domain Eukaryota; kingdom Metazoa; phylum Arthropoda; class Insecta; order Lepidoptera; family Geometridae; genus Ectropis; species Ectropis grisescens. The sequence goes on from CM029774.1 coordinate 23,371,504, forward strand.
TGTCTTATCTTTGTATCGGTGATCTTGCCCATACCCAACGAAGCAATAAATTATTGAGTACCTATTGAGTTCCTTATTTTTGACATGTAAAATGGTATGAATATTTTTAATAATTTCATAAATAATGGTATGATTATGATTGAACATCTGTAAAAACATGGCTAACCTTGGAATAGTTACAAAAAGTTTTTGGAGAGTTCTAAGAAATATGGCTAACTTTGGAATCGTTACAAAAAGTTTTTAGAGAGTTCCATGATATTAACAGTATTGTTATGTGCGTTATCATAGTTCGCCCTTATTACCTAAATCTACTAATTTTGCATATTTGTTTAACTGTTTATGTGTCAAGTATAAACTTTATCAATATTTGGTATTCTCAAGTGTCTTTATAGACATGACGATACCAGTGTTATCAGGTATTGGTGCTGTGCCAAATATCGTTGAGACATTGCAGCTGTTAAGAAGGAAAAATAAAATCAGAAATAAAATTTAAATTAAAAAAATACGAGGCTATTGTAATAAGATTTATGTTCACAATTGAGGTGAATCATTTCTGAGAAAACTGACTCTACAATACATACAGGAAAAGGTTGTGAGTAATAATAGAGCTTAGTAATTAAATTTGACTAATAAATGTTACCATAAGCAGCAATGTACACATACGCATGCTAAGCCATGTTCAATACTCATATTAGTCAAATTAATGTAACTCACATAACTGAGTTAAATCTAATTAATGTTCCATGTTATAAATCTCAATGTTCGGTTGTTTGTAGTTCAATCACGTCAAAACTTATGAACGGATTGGGTTGAAACTTGGAACACAGTTAGATTATAGTCTGTAAGAATACATAGGCTATTTTTTATCCCGTTAAAGTAACGGTAACAGAAACTAAGCCAGTAAAACCGCGGGGCGCTGAAACAAATTAAATTATAGATGAAAATTAAAAATAATGAGTACTTACATCGAAAAACGTGTAACTTGTCTTTTGCATGTTTACGAAAAAATCTTCTCAAGATAACAAATTCAATCACTGTGACAGTAAATCACTTCACTTCACTATTGCATCGTTAAAATACGCTAGTTACTAACAACTTTCGAAGTCTATCGGAATCTAAAAAATGCAGCGTTCGCGCTCCACCACCGCACCGTCCATCCGCGTACCATTTTTCACAATCGAAGCAAAAATATAACACTTGAACACAATCCGAGTCATGAAGCCGACTACGCTCGTAATACTTCTGACATTTCCCTCACGGCAGAACACATGTAGCGAGTCTAATTCGGAGCGACACCAACTTGGCAAAACAACACAAAATGAATAGTTTACCAACGCTGTGCGTACGGGTATATGCATAACTACGCTATGCTAACACGATAGGGCTTCGTTCGGCGCGAGAAAGGGACAGACGAAGCGCTGCAGAGGTCGGACCGCACAAACGAACGGGATGAAGTTATTTCTGTAGAGTTCGCTTCGGTATCCGGTATTCCCGTTTGAGTTCTTGTGTATTGAGGTTTGAGGTGTAGCTACGTTTGCCCGCCCGGTGGTGGTCAACGGTGACCACTTGAAGTTGGAGTGACCTCAGCGCGGCCTCGCCTGGGAGATCAGGCGACAGAGACCGCAGATGTGCCGCCACGCAACACTGAGACTGCTTTGTTGCACATCGCGTTATCATCGAGCACAGCCGGTCACGATGTGATGACTGATAACAGTGTAGGCGAGATTTTTTATGCGGCTCGTGTATTATTTATTTCTAGCACAATTTTTACAATAAATAAAGTAAAAATAATAAGTTTTTGACAGCTATTTCAATTTTTAATTAAATTTACAGATTAGAAAATCTGAAAATATAAGTCAGTTACTCGATAAATTATCAGCTGGTCACATTTTAGAGCACTGCCATAGAATCACTATTTCAGAGTAAATTGTCTAATTTACTCTGAAATAGTGATACTATGAATTCTAATTAATTAATTAAAAACGGCGCCTAATTTTTTTTTAATAGAGTGACAGGACCAAATATAGGATAGGACGGTCAAAATGCACCATGCCGATATTTTATTAGTAATGTAGAGTTCACAGTTCAAATGACTGCTTAGTTGTACTGCGCGTGCGCCCGTCACCTGGACAACATATAATATTATCCTTTTCCAAATTGATTTGAAAACATTGCCCTTCCAAACCGAACAGAACCTTTAAAAATTATGTAATTTTTTCTTTGTTATCAAATGGTTCAAACTTTATTTTAGTGTAAGAAAGACTAACCCGACGAAAATGTTTAAATTTTCTGGTAAAAAGTAGGTCCTTTGTAATAGTCAGAGTGTTTGATTCTAAATAATAATTATTAAATGAGTCAGTAATAGTAGTAGTTAGTTAGTAACTTAATCTTATTCGCAAGTTGTAGAGCTTAGGCTGAAAAACAGCTACTAACTCAATTTTCAATTTTAAAACATCTTTATTTCATAATAATTACTAGCGGCCCGCCCCGGCTTCGCCCGTGGTACATATATATAACCTACAGCATTCAAGGATTACGTACATATGAAAGAACGGTGAACGATTTTTTTAATCGGTTCAGTAGTTCCCGAGATTAGTGTTCAAACTATATATATGCTATAGGCTACTTTTGATCCCCAAATTATCGTGCTGGTTACTGAGTCAGAAGTGACACCTGTAGACAACTGGCGGGGATAACTAATTAAATGACGATTGATAAGTTTTCGACCGGGGATGAAAAATGATTAAATTACTAAAATGGCTATTAAAAAATAAGGGTTGATCGTAGAAGAGTGAAAATTGAGGATTGTATGTATTTTTGTATGTTGTATCATAAAAAAATAGAAATTAAAAATTTGTCTAAAAATAAAAAAAAAAAAAATTTAGGGGTGGACTACCCCTAACATTTAGGGGGATGAAAAATAGATGTTGGCCGATTCTCATAGATACCAGATAAGCACAAAAAATTTCATTAAAATCGGTCAAGCCGTTTCGGAGGAGTATGGCAACTAAAACTGTGACACGAGAATTTTATATATTAGATTTTACAAAAGGAAACTAGTGTTCATTTAATCCTAGTAAAATTAACACTAGTTTCCTTTTGTAAAATAATTATTATGAAATAAAGATGTTTTAAAATTGAAAATTGAGTTAGTAGCTGTTTTTCAGCCTAAGCTCTACAACTTGCGAATAAGATTGTATGAAATAACAGGAACAACCACTATTCTTTTTAATTAAACATTTCCACATTTCATCGCTATTTGCCTGATGTTAATCAATATCGGTTCTGGTCTAGTCGAGAGGACGGGGACTGAGCCCCGGATACGGAAGCCCCGGGTTAAAATCCTACGAGCACCACTGTGTTTTAGAAGTCATGTATATAATCCCGCTAACTTAAAAACGGTGAAGGACAACATCGTGAGGACACCGACGACATACATGTAACTTGAATCTTTCGAGGTCATGTGATATCCACCAACACCTGTACTGGTTTTTCTGGCCGCGTGACGCCTATACTACCGCGCTGACTATTCAGGTTAGCGCCGAGGGCGCAGGACCCAAAAGGAACCTAACCTATGTAAAAACCTATTGATATGCTATAGCATGGGATGATACCTGGTACGCGTTACGGCTGCTAGCACGAGGACGCTTCAGACGGCTCGACCTCGGCTCGGGCTAGTGCCGGGGGACAGAGTGTTTGGCACCTCCTGGTGCCCTAGTGGAGGGGGGGTGAGACACCCTCCGATTTGAGTCGGTATCAAACTCGCTACTAATATAACACGTGAATCTATGTCGGCTGACTTATTATTAGGGGATACCAGCAAAAGCAAAGGGGCGCTTTGTCGGCTGACTGATTCGAGAACCCGTACTGGGCTAGCATGGTAAACTATAGCCTAGACTCTCTCCTTGCGAGATAAGGCCCCGAGTTCCAGCAGTGGGAACATTTAGTGGGCTGTTTATGACGAAGCATCGCGAAGATATCGCGGAAGATAGGAGGTCACGTATCGGGAAATACAGACACAGGCAGAGTGTGCCACAATTTTGCAGTGCGCAGGTATCCTGCGCAGGTATCCGTTTTGAATCCAGGTATAACACCTGGATTCAAAACGCTGACTATGGGAATCAAAAACATATCTATCTAGCCTCACTAAAAAAAAGTTCGTCTAAATATACGACAATAAAACAAACTTGGCGTTGATAGAATTTTAGATTTGTAGAGCCTTTTAGCTTAGTCAACAATTGCTTTTTAGGTAGGATTCTATTCGAATTCTCTGATTGATAGATAGATAGATTAACTCTTTATTGCACTTAATATAAAAACAAACAAAAGTTACTTATAACAAACAAAATAAAGTAGCAATTGGCGACCTTATCACTAAAAGCGATCTCTTCCAGGCAACCATAGGATGGAAAGAAAGATTTGAGAATAAGGAGGAGGGACAAAAAGGAGTGATTAATACTTCTAATACTTCTGATTAAGGTGTCATTCAATTCGGAATGGCATTTAGATAATATTTGAGAAAATGCTTTAGCATTAGCCTGCTCGCAAAAATTGCAACAGTTATAGACAATTAAGTGAAAATTAAAAAGGCGGTTTCGTTATTTGCCAATATGTCAATAACTATTCGGGATCATTTAAATTTGAAAAAATATTCAAAAAGTTTACCATTAACAAAACTATACCTATTACAAGTGCAGCTTCGTGCCGAGCACGCAAAACGAGACCGAGACCGGAGACCGCGACAGGCACTTGACATTAGAGAATTGTATGGGCGCTAGTTCGCGCCGAGACCGTGGCAGGAGACTGAGACACGCGTCGCGGTCGCGGTACAAATTGGCGTCCATGCAATTCTATGTGTCAAGTGGCTGTCGCGGTCTCCTGTCGCGGTCTCAGAGCCAACCTGTACGTTTACAATGAAAACTAGTTACACTAAGACATGATAACATAAAAAAATCTCTGTTTTTAATCGTAGCACAGGAGAACAAAATAAACTTAAGCCATGTACATACTACAAAAAATAACATATCAACATCCATTGGCGGTGTTATCGCTAAGGGCTATTTCTCTCCAAGCATCCGTGTACGTATTGAGCACTAAGCATAATATCTTAATTATTTATAGACGATGAATGTTCAAAGATAAAATCAAAATGATCGATCCCATCACTAGATGTCGATAAAAAAATGTTCAAATGAGAGAAATTACGTGGCATAGAGATATAACATCTTAGATATCTGGGTGACGAGCGCAGTGCAGTGCTAGGTAATGATTTGGACTCTTCATGTTTCAATAGCTGCGTGTCACTGAGCTGTTATGTAGCAGGCATGTTGCTTACCATCAGGCGCATGTATTGATTGTCTCGTAACTCGTAATTTAAAAAAAAAAAAAACAAGATAGACAATTGCTGCCTTTTAATACTAATAAATTGTACCCGTACCTTCACATGTCCATTCAGCGTGAGATACATTCCATCACGAAGTTCAGAGACAGCAAATTCAACAGAACTCGGCATCAGCAGTGCCTCGCCTCGTGACACCTACAATCGTCAGCGTCAGGTTGGCGTCAGTGAAGACGGTAACCTTATTCAATTGTAAACCAGATAACCCTTCATCAAATCTAGTTTTAATGATGAAGTGACCGTCCTTCTCACAACGAATGCATTCGTACCGTTTTGGGGTTTCGTAAAACGTAAAAACGAAACCCTTATAAATTCGTCATGTCTGTCTTTCCGTCCGTGTGTCACACCCACTTTTTTCCGAAACTATAAGCGCTATACTGTTGCAACATGGTACATGGTTGTAACTAGATGTTTTCTGTAAACCGCATTCAGATTTTAATACTAAAAGAAAACAATAAAAAAATTTTTTGGGGTGCCCCATATTTAGAACTGAAACTTAAAAAAATTAAAAAAACGTTTGAGGCTTTGGGGAATATATGAATTATTTGCGCGAGAGACACTTCAAAAGTGGTAAATTAGAATTTTAGATAGGTTTAAAATATCTTAATATATATAAATCTCGTGTCACAATGTTTGTCCTCAATGGCCTCCTAAACATCCGATTTTAATCAAATTTGGACACAGTGTGTACATGGATCCAACTTAAAAGATAGGATAGTTTTTATTTCGATTAATGGGCTTTATGTGACCATATCCGACCGAAGCCGGAACGGGCCGCTAGTTGTAATATATGTTTAAATACAGAGAATTTCTTTGTAAGAAATTCTAGTTTCCTTTTTGAACCCTCCGGCTGCGGTTTTCGTAATTCAATTAATAGTAATAAAAACTGTCCCATCTCTCAAGTTGGAGTAAATTACACATAAATACCCACTTTCGTGGATATCGGTTGACTTTTTAAAGAGTTCACAGGGAACTAACGTCATGATACTGGATTTGTATACATTAAGATATGGCTGTATGTTAATCAACCACGTTGTCAAAGTCAAAGTACTTTATTCATAAGTATTATATCAGCTATCTGGCCGCCATATTACAAGCTTTGCTTAGTTTGGGGTCAGATGGTGTTGTATGTGAATTGTCCACCAATATTTATTTATTTATTCATAAATGTACAATTTACACGTCAATTAATAAAAAACAAAAGAAAGAGAATACAAATTGTATACATTTTCTAAGTTTGAAATGACTACTTTACTGTATTATAATAATTATTGTACAGAAAACTGTCAAGCATTATACGAGTATAATACGGTTTTAATACAAGTGTACTGACCCATGTCAAATTTATTTCTTTACATTTTTTATGGGAACTTTGCCATCACTCTCTAAAAATTCGCTGTAACTATAAAAAGTTTGATCGATAAGCCAGCACTTTAATCTGTTTTTTGAAGCTGCCAAAACTTGGGGCCGATATAACTATTTTGGGAAGAGTGTGAAAACTGGATTATAATCATTCTAAAATTTGGAAAGACTACAGCGTGACCATGGAGGTATAAAAAAGTCGGACGTAATCTTGCTTAAACAAAAACTGTGTCACTAGAGTCAGCCACATTTGCACGTGTGCATTGTCAGGTTGTCACTGATAGGTTGACAGTTGAAACGCACACATATACACGTGTAATGACCCACTGATGTGTGCGTGTCAGCGTGTATGTGACAGCGCACACGTGCATATTATGTGGCCGACTCGATGGACACAGTTTTTGTTTTAGCGAGACTACGTCTGACTTTTTTTATGCGTCCATGAGCATAACATATCAAAGTTAACGCAAAACAACAATCATTCATCCACGCTGCGCGAGCGCAGCTACACTCCGCTCTAGGGACTCGATGAGCTCACATTACTTTTACCAATTTGTAAATATTTTGGAAATAATATAATTATGCTTCAAACCACAGTCCATTCAAGAAACCAGAACCATTAATACACATAGGTTTCTACAACGAAAAATATAGAGTTACTTAGGAAATAAATAAATAGCCCATTCCCAAATAGGATGCAGAAAAAAATATCGACAAATACAAATCCTACAAATATTATAAATGCGAAAGTTTGGATGTATGAATCTTTATTGCTCAATCACGTCGGAACGTTTGAACGAATCGAGTTGAAATTTGGAACACAGGTTAGATATACTACTCTCTGTGTAAAAAGTATCGGGAATATGTCAATAAAAAGGCCCGTGTAAAAGAGGTCGTTCTAATTTTTTTACTGCATGTTGGTAGCACTGTACTGATTTAGCGCGCAAAGTTTAAGCGGGATTTATCATTTAATTTGTTTTAAACTACACTTTTTGTTGGTCATAGTTTTGAGTTCTCAGCGATTTTTACAATGAAAAATATAGTTGAACAAAGAGTGTGCCTTAAATTTTGTGTTTCGAATGATATTTCATGTAGTGAATCACTAAAAATGTTGCAAAATGCCTACGGCGAATCGTGTATATCGAAAACAAGGGCTTATGAATGGTAGGGGAGATACGGGCAAGACGGGGTGGCGGGCAAGACGGGGCAACCGTATTATAAGGATTTCTAATGGGCCGATCACGATCGTTCTAGCGCGTGACGATGCGGTGCCATGATGGCTGTCAGTGGGTCCATTGAGTGATTCGCTGCGACACGTATTTTTTTGTTTATTGAGACAAAAGTGGTTTTTGGCAGTTTGATTCATATTTTCGAAATCCATTTGGTACGTGTTTACTACGCGAATAATACTAGATTGCATAAGCTGCAAAGTTATTCTTTTGCGTCAACGATTAAACTAGCAGGTAAGAACTCGTTTATTTCTGTATTGTGTATTGTTTTCCGTGTGTGTTTTTTTTAATGTAGTTAGGCGTTCGAGGGCAAGATGGGGTATACAATTCTACATTTTGCTCGCTCGTGGTTGCTGATTATATCGCACATTTTTATCACCAGTGTCACTCCCTATGTTGAAGCAGCGGCTATTCCACGATCACTATGATGGTTTCTGCCGCCCCTCCGAATACCAAGCCCGGATGTTCTACTTGGCTTGTTAATGACGAAACAGACCGAAGACCAACAACTCCACAATAATCCAAATTTTCTGTTGCTAGTCCACAGCAAGTATTGCCCTTTCCAGCAACTATAATCAAGCAAAAGCAGCTATAATTACTGCGTCACCCTACAAAACAGAACTGGCAGAAATAATAAAAAAATCTTTTGGAAGAGAGTAAGCTAAAAAAGGAAGAAAATCAGACAATAAAAGTCGCAGAAGTAAAAGGCGCAGAAGAGACTAGAGAAAGAAGGTAAAGTCATACCAAGAAGAAAGTAAGGGGCAATCGCAGTTCATCAAGTAGCAAAAGCGAGAGTAACCTTGAAAATACTCCTTGCTTATATTGTAGTGGACTATATTTGGATTCCGATGAATGGAGGGTTTATTACATATAACCTAAATATATTAGGATATTGGGAGGATTGCTTGTTCCATATGTGACAATTGGTTACATTGCTCCTGTTCTGGCTTGGATAATGATGACGATGAAGCAACATTTACCTACATATTTTGCAAAGAACAGTAAAGGATTGGCTATACCCCATCATACCCAATGGGGGTACCCCGTCTTACCCTACCTAGAAGACAAGATGGGGTGGGTGGGTTTTTCACTTTTATATTGTTAAAAACTTAATTAAGTTAGAATTGTTCGTAAACTTATAAAAATTTGATAGACTGATTAACAAAGAAAATAACAGTAATTAAACAGAGTATATAAATACAATAGTTTCAGTTTTATTTCCAATCAAACGTTAAGTACCCCGTCTTGCCCACATCTCCCCTATAAGGCTTTTAAAGAAGGCCGAGAAGTACCTAGTAGTAGACTTGCCTCGTTCTGGTAGACCTACGCTACGACCAAAGGAAACATCGACAGAATCAAGAAGCTAGTGCTCGAAAATCGACGTATGAGTCTGAGAGAGTTGGCTAGTGAGGTGAACATATCTTTTAAGTCCGTCCACAACTTTCTCATTGACATTTTAGGCATGAAACGCGTCGCCGCTCGACTAAAAGAGCTCAATTTTGTTCAAATAGCGCAGCGAAAGCATGTCGCTGAAGACATGGTTTCCCGAGCTTCTACGGATCCGACCTTTATGAAACGTATAATAACTGGCGACGAGACATGGGTTTATGAGTACGACATGCAAACAAGCCAACAGTCTTCAGAATGGCGTCTCGAACACGAGCTGAAACCCAAAAAACTGCGGAAAAGTCGCTCCTAAATCAAAATCAAGGTGATGCTGACAGTTTTTTTTGACTACCATGGTGTGGTTCACTCCGAATTCCTTCCAAAGGGAGAAACAGTGAATAAAGAATATTAGTTAGGCGTCATGAAGCGTTTGCGTGAGAGTATCCGCCGAAAACATCCAGATTTGTGGCAACTCATGGATGCTGCACCACGATAATGCACCATCACACACAGCCATTATAGTGAAAGAGTTTTTAGCGAAAAATTCAACAAAAGCACCAAGCACCGTATTCACCTGATATGGCTCCGTCTGACTTTTTTTATTTCCCAAGTTAAAATTACCACTTCGAGGAAAACGTTTTGAGTCGATAGAAACCATAAAAGAAAATTCGCTGAATGAGCTAAAGGCCATACCGCAAATAGCCTATGAAAAATTGTATGGAAGCTGGGTGAAGCGTTGGAGATGTTGTATTGCAAGCGACGGGGCCTACTTTGAAGGCGATAAAGTAAATTTAGATGAATAATTTGTGTTTTTTTGTTTTATTGACAAATTCCCGATATTTAGTACACAACTACACATAATGTAGTCTAAAATAACACATGTGCTACTTTTTAACACGATAAAATATTGAATACGGGAACTGCGCGGGTACAACCACGGGGCACTGCTAGTGATTCCATATTACGAGACACATAGAAACGTTTTGTTAAAATAAAATTGTGTTATGTAAAATAACATCATAATTAATCAACCCGGAATCTAGATCACTAAACAACACAACAACTCTTCTGGTTTGCTTACTCACAGTTGCTAAGTAGTGTTCTAATGTTTTTCAGCGTGACTTATGTCAATACGTCAAACCTGAGTGAGGAGTGAGGAATAGCCAAAGCCATGTGCTAAAGATTAAGAATATTCTTGGCATTGAATCCACGAACAGTAAAAGCATTCATGTAAAATTTTAATAGAACGCCTGACAAATTAAATTTAGCAGAAACATTTTGAAAAAGAAACATATTTTACAGGCGCTTTGAGATCTTTGGACGCTTTCAAATCTGTAATATTTTCTGAACAGATACAATAAAGAGGAACAGTGAATTTAGAACATACTGTCTGATACACCATTGTATCGATTAATTAATGTGAATTAAGAATGTTTCAGAAATAAATATATATAGTTATTAATATTGTTAGATACATACAACATAAACAGGTGGTGTCAGTAACAGAATCAGTGTCGCGAGATCAATTGACTTTTATCATTTCAAAAAACGCGCCTTAAAGTTTTAATTTCAATAAAAGGGCAGAGATACGATCGACGAGTATCAAAAGCAACCAATAGGTAGATAGATAAATCTTTATTGTGCCACAAACAAATTTAAATGTAACAATGAAACACTACTTGGTAAGACTCTTTGCAGAGTCCGTCTGGGGAAGTACCACACCTATACCAGTTCTTCTACCAAGCAGTAACGTGAAAACATTACTGTGTTCCGATTTGAAGGGCAATGTTAACAGTGAAATTGCAGGGCATAGAGATAAAAGATCATATATATCTGGGTGACAGTGCTAGGTAATGATTTGGACTCTTCATGTTCCAATAGTTGCGGGTCACTGTGCTGTTCTATGGCAGGCATGTAGCTTACCACGAGACACATGTCCTGCTTGTCTCGTCACGCTAAACTATAAAAAAACTTATGAACTAGCGCCACAAGTGGCGGCCTTATTACTGAGAGCAATCTCCTGCAAGACCAGGCTACCAGCAATAATTCGAATCGATGCAGAATTTGTTAGTGTTATTTGATGTAAAGTAAAAATAAGCCACGAGTGTGTTCCTTGGCATTCCGCTGGTCACTCAGATACAGGAGCAGTCTTTGTTTACGATAACGAATCTACAGTGACACGCTTGGAATAGTTAGTAGGTAAGTAATTCATATTTACGTATCACCCGTGGGCACGTGTATCTCCACAAGGCTATTTGATACATAAATTACTATTGATTCGACTTTTCAAGATTACTAACTAGCATTGCACTGAGCTTGTCACTTGTAACGTTCCAGTAACGTACCTAAGTATTAACATAATTACCTACGTAAGCAGATTTATTGCAATTTGGACCCCGTCCTCCTTGTAAAGTAAACAAACTATTACTATGCCTGTATACTATACTATGCCTGGTGCCCACGACACAGGTTGCCCTAGTGTGGGTAGCAGTGTACTTGTGTCTCAATATATTGTTTTTAGATTTAAGTAGATACTAACCTGTTTTTTAAGTAATTGTGTTCTTGAACCAAAATAAATTTCATTTAATTTAATTTCACTTCATTTCATTTCACTTCATTTCACTTCATTTCATTTCACTTCATTTCACTTCATTGCACTTCATTTCACTTCATTTCACTTCATTTCACTTCATTTCACTTCATTTCATTTCACTTCATTTCATTTCATTTCACTTCATTTCATTTATATCCCCCTATAGTAATACTTGAGCGACCCCTAGATGTACTTAATATGAAAATATTGAGCATCAAAAGTTCGAGGAGCCGCGATAAAGGCTCAGTTAGTAAGTCATCGTTTACATATAAATTGTAAACTAATAAAATAAGTTTTTCACAAGCAGTCGATTTTCTGTCTAACCATTTTGGAATTGAGTTCAACTAAATAGATATAAACGTTTCCCTGTTTTTTTTTTTTTTGCAATAATTACCTAAATTACGTAAAAAGCGCTCGAATTTGAATTTTGTTTCATAAAATCAAAACTAGGTCCATCGTAACGTCCATACACTACACTACATGGTCAACTACCCACACTAAGCACAGTGGAACGTCTATAAACCAACGAAGGTCGACAAATAACCAAGATGATCGAGCTCACTGTCATTCGGAAGCATCCCCTGCATCCTGACGGCATTACCACGCTGAATAATTTTGCTTACACCTATTTTAATCACGCGTCGCCTTAGCAAAGCGCTCGAAAGGTTTTTGTAAATGAGATAAACTCCCAGTTTCCAAGGACTTTTTTTTTAACTGTTATAGGCTTACACTTGACCGCCATCTCACCTGATGTTAAGCGACGATGCGGTCTACGATGGAGCGTGTTTACCTAGAAAAAACCGATTCACTCTAGAATTGAAGACACCAAGATTATAACTATCGGGAAAACCCCACTCAGGCAATTCATTCCACAGCCTAGACGTTCTTATCACAAACGTAGAGTCAAACCTCTTCGTCCGTGTCTTTGGAATATCCACCATGAAACGGTGCTGCCGTTCCGCCTCTTCGAATTACGAGAAGTGAGATAGAAAAAAGGGCAAGGTGGTATCAGATCATGCAGATTAGTCGCACACTCTCTGAAGTGTATCCGATAAAAAACCGATAAGCTAGCAATCTTTTGGCGATGTTCAAGACTTTAACGCTTGACCTCCACTTTAACTGGTAGTAAGTCTTCCAATAGCTTTGTAGGATGGGATCCGAATTCACCCAGGATACACACTTGCGTGATGAATCTGAATATTTGTTCTTTTCCAGGATCTATAAACATATTAGGTATTACGTATACTAATATTATAAAGCTGAAGAGTGTGTTTGTTTGTTTGTTTGAACGCTAGGATCTCGGGGAGTACTGGTCCGAATTGAAAGATTTATTTTTATAAATAGTCCATTTATCGACGAAGGCTATAGAACATAACGTTACTATCAATAGAAGCGGAGCATGAATCAAGAATGTAAAAAAAGAAGGGGATAAATATTCCTTTTAGAGAGTTTTCGTACCGTGATTTGAAATGACAGCATGTGTCTAAGATTGCGTCATTGAACCTTTGCTAATCAAATTTGTTTCTAAATCTGAGTTGGTACGACCAATTTCCGACAGGTGGCGTAACAGGTAGCTGAAGAGGTTTTTTGTTTGAAAGCGATATTCTCAGGAATGAATGCACCGATTTCAAAAATTCTATCACCGTTAGATATGTACGGGATCCCGATGAGTGCTATATGTACATCCACACGGGCGAAACCGGCCGGACATCTAGTGTGTTATAATATGGTTAACTAAATACCTATAAGTTAACATACTTACACCACCACCACGCCGCGAGTTACACCACGGGGCGCAGCTAGTACAAAAAAAATAAACACATTCTTAAAGCTAATTAAAAATTATGGCCTTATCACAGAATTATGGAATGTGGAAATTATGAATTATGGCCTTATAGCAGTAGAAAATTATCGTCCTATATCAATTTTAAATGTACTTAGTAAATTAATGGAACGTATAGTGCATTCTCGCATTTACTCTATAATAGCGCCGTCAATACCCGATGAACAGCACGGTTTTATGAGAGGTCGCTCGACTGCGACCAACTTGGGCACCTTCACTAACTACCTGGCTACCAATATGGATGCTGGCTCGCAAGTAGATGCGGTTTATACCGATTTTGAGAAGGCTTTTGATCGCGTGGATCACATCATTTTGCTGCAAAAGCTTTTTGAATTGGGTATTCGAGGTAATTTACTAAGATGGCACGAATCATACCTATATAGACGTTCACAGGCTGTTGTTATCGGTGGTTATTGCTCTGATTATGTAAACATAACATCCGGTGTGCCACAAGGCTCAATTTTGGCTCCTTTACTCTATGCGGGTTATTTATATGATGTAGGCAAGTGTGTTCACCATGCTAGGTTTCTAATGTATGCAGATGATATGAAAATATTTATGAAAATCCAAAACGAGTCTGATTGTATCAAATTACAAGCTGATCTCAATCGTTTGAGCGATTATTACATTAAAAATCGAGCTGGTATTAATATTGGTAAATGTCATATAATCACATACTCACGTAAAAAAATACCCCATTGTATTCACCTATTGTATATCTGATACCAGTATATCAAAAGTAAATATAGTGCGGGATCTTGGAGTCCTCCTGGACAACAAGCTCTCGTATTCTGATCATATCGAAACCATTATTAATAAAGCTTATAAAAGTCTAGGTTTTATTATGCGAGCCAGTAAACCATTTACGGACATCAAGTGTGTTAAGTTACTCTATTACTCCTATGTAAGAAGTATTTTGGAGTATTGTAGCACAATTTGGAATCCAACTTACGCTCGTTACATCACAGATGTTGAAAAAATTCAACGCAAATTTGTTAAACATCTTAACTATAAGTCACATACAAATACATTAGATTACGTGGATTCATGCAAGTATCATCTGCTGGATGGCCTTGAAAAGAGACGCCTCCACCTTGATATGGCCTTCTTGCATGGCTTATGTAATGGATATATTGATTGTCCTGGTCTCACCGATAAAATATTGAGTTTTCATACGCCGAAAAAACGCACTAGGCATACCAAACTATTCTCTATCGCCCAGTCTCGTACTAACTATGCACAGAACTCAATAGTCAATCGCCTTCAAAGTACATACAACACGAAGTTTAATGACAAAATTGATATTTTTAATAGTGACAAAATATCTTTCAAAAGAAATATGTCAAAAATAGTGTAATATTTCCAGTAATTTTCTATATGCACAATGCAATGCAAAGTTACTTTCATGCTTAACATGATAAGGGATACGCACTTACAAAACACACACTCACACACACACACACACACCCTCACACACACACACACACACCCTCACACACAATGTTACACGGATTGATAAATGCACGCAGTGCTCGTATTTTTTTTGGTGTTTCTATATGGTTTCTTGTATCAGCATGTTCACATAATGTAAATCCGTTATTGGCCGTAAGATAGTTTGTAAGTTAATGAATATCTGTTTTTTAAGGGCTGTGGATTTTGTATAAATAAATAAATAAATAAATAAATAAATAAATCACTAAGCGATGTATTCCAGGCAACAGAAGGATGAATAGAAACAAAAAATAGAGACCTAGTAACAGTTTATCAGGGAATTTCCGAGTCGGTGAGTCGCATTCGTCCTATTTGTTAGGAGCAGCGGCCGCTGGCTGCGATTTCTAATTATTGTTTCTCGTCGATTTCACGGGTCGCGTTATCCGCGAGCAGTTAGTTTTATCAACATTTGATAAGCGATCGTGGCTCGTAGCCGCGAGTAACTGCGCGCCGTACGACGCCCGCGCTAGACCCGGCGACAGAGCACAAGCTCTGACACACAGTCTGGTACAGTGTCAGACTGTCCATATAGTCAGGATTCCAAACTGCGTGGGCCACGTGGAACACAGACAATACGATACCTATCACTGTACTACGTCACTCAAAGATATAAGTTGATTGATGTCTAAATATATCTGTGAATTCTCTGAAAAAATTGCTCTTCAAACCGGAACACAGTAATGTTTGCAGAGTTTGCAAACGTGTGGTACTTCCCCAGAGCCTATTCCACTATCGTCGGTTATTGGTCGAAGAGTCGGCTTTCCGTCACGGTGTGTGCACGCGACGATAATTTATTCTCATCATTTTTCATCATTGACAATGATATAACACGTGTAACTGTCTCACAGTGCACTGTACACAGGTATGGTCGTAGTGACTACCGCCGCAGCTGTGGTAAGTAGTTAGTACGCGGTACTGTAGGTATGTGGGTCGCGTTGATGTCGCTACTGCGGTAGTGTGGGCGGGAAACTCGGGAAATGCCTACCCCTCACCTTTTTTAACTGGGTGCCATGAATTTACATTAAAGCCCAAATATTTAATTTAAAATTATAAAAACGTTTAAAACACATGAATTAAAATGTATTAACACCTACATACCTACGAGTACGTAGGTAACACAGATGGATAAAGTAAGGATGTATGATGTAAAGCAAGTAGGTTGAGGTGCGAGGCTCGGGAACATCCATGAAGTTCCACCCTGGGCATTACACAACAACTTGCCTCGGCGGCTTCTTGTTGTGTGATGGCAAATCCGGCTCAGGAGGCTTCTACTCGCGCTCCTCTCCCGTGCGTGTAGAGGTTGGGGAGAGGGACTGGAAGACTTGGTAAGGTTACTCAGCTGAAACATCGGCCAAGTAACTTGATCAAGTCTTCCAGATGAGGGTCACCACGAGCACTCTACTGATCAGAGTTGAAGGACAAGGGCCTCGATATGGCGACAGATGCCTGGCCATCCGTATCCGCAGTGGTGAGGGCAGGCCTCTCTCTGTCGACCATCTCACCCAAGATGCTCTACACTCTACAGTGAGGCGGAGCAACGTGAGTGAAGAAGAAAGAACGGAGAAGTGAGTCGAAATAGTGAAAACGTATTGTCCATTTAAACATTTGTTTCTACTTTTGTTCCACAACCCATACTCAATTCAGTGATATCAGCTCCCGGTGTTGACTTGATGAGTCTTTTCAATTTTACTGTCATATTAAAATTCCTGACTTTACCTCAATTTACATCTTTGCATTCATTTCAACACACGTCAAAAATTTACAAATTTACGAGAACAAAGAATTTATTTTGGTGTAAAATTTGTCAGGTCTTCGT
Source organism: Ectropis grisescens (assembly GCA_017562165.1). NCBI lineage: Eukaryota > Metazoa > Arthropoda > Insecta > Lepidoptera > Geometridae > Ectropis > Ectropis grisescens. The sequence continues at coordinate 23,388,622 of CM029774.1, forward strand.
CTTTATATATTTCGAGGACCCACATCCTCCGCCAATCCGCGTGGCCTAATTCTCTCCTCGTGAGTGGAAACCCTAAGCCCAAGAAGTGGGAACGTTTGACACGCTGTATTTTCATTTACTCGTTTGGGTCAAAATTAAGATGTGTTTGCGAATATTGCAAGATATGAAATAAATTAAAAAATATAATTATATCCTCCTACTTTGCTTGAAATTCCGGCTCAGTTACATAACGTCTGAAGTAGAGGTTTCCCCGCAGCATTACAGCAGTAAGTAATAGTAGAAAAGTCCTTACAATTGTTTCAGAGCCCACTTGTACAAACACCATTAGTTTTTGTGGCAGTTGACGACCGCGGCGCGCGCGCAGCTCTCGCAATTTTAACCAAAAAAGTTTACAGTGACGAAAAATACTTCAGTTACAATGTTCAGAGTTCAACCACACCTTGGAGCTTCGCGAACGTCAAGCTTTTGAAGAAAAAATAATGAAATTGGAGAAAAAACTGGATTTTACTTTACTTATTAGTAAGTTATTCGTGTGAGTATGAATCGGATTTTGTACAAAATGGAAATATTAATAGGGATTTAAATTTTCCAAGTTGTTGTGTCAAGTAGTAGGTATGTGTAAATCATTCTCTTAATCACAACCAAATTCACCAAAAACAAAATGAGATGGCATGACTTTTTTTTAATAGTGAGTGACGAGACGAGTATGTGCCTGATGGTAAGCGACATGCCTGCCAATAACAGCACAGTGACACGCAGCCATTGGAATATGAAAAGTCTAAATGATTACCTAGCACTACACTGCGCTCGTCTCCCAGAGATATAAGATCTGTAACGAAACATTGTCCTTTATACTAGAACACAGAGATGTTTTCACTTTACTGCTTGCGGTAGAATAACTGGCAAATGTGTGGTACTTCCCCTGGTGGACTTAGCAAAGAGTCCACTACAATAAAAAGTAGGTAGAGTTTCTCGATGAATCTACCTAAGTAGTGAACTCAAATCGAGTTCTTTAAACAAGAGTTCAGTGCAGAACACTTAAAAAAATCTCGAATTATCCATCTACAATTACACCCTTAATCTTGTAGGTTACTGTACGTGATTCAAATTGTTTGTCAAATTGTGCATTCACTAAAAACATTACCTACTATAATATCACTGCCACCACTTTACTGTGATAGTGAATAGTGGCTATTTTACTATCACTAAACTATAGACTACATTTTTGTGTGTATTCGATAATCTAAAATGTTGTCATCGTTTTCGTTTTTGTTTGTACTATTGAGAATAAAGTCTTCCATAGGCACCCAAGAAAACTTTACTTTTTTAAGTTAAAAGGAAATTTGCCTGATGGTAAGCTACATGCCTGCCCATAACAGCACAGCGGCACGCAACTAGAATAAGATTTATTTAACGTAAAAGTATTTTATTACTTTAAAGTGCTAGGACTCTTTGCGAACTTTGATAGGCAGACATTACTATATTTCGGTGCGAAGGCCAATGAATACAGAGCAAAGAGATCTTCTATGTTATCTTATATGTCCGGGCAAGAGCAGTGCAGCGCTAGGTAGTCAATCGGACTCATCATGTTCACATAGTTGAGTGGCACTGTGTTACTACAGGCAGGTGTGTTGCTTAACACCAGGTACATACTTTTTTCGTGCCACGTCATAGGCAGCATATAATATTCAATATTATATAAACTTTGTATTTTATGCCGTAGTGATAGTATTTTCCTAATATCGTTATAGAAGAATGATTCTACGACGAAGGTTGAACAATGACAATGGCTGACTTCCTTATCTTCCTCGACTTGTTCTTCCTCGTAGATATGGCCCACACCACTGATGTCATATCACATTATTACTTTCTTACTTATCTACACTTTCTTGAAGGTTCAGCAGTCGCGAAAGATTACTATGAGTAGTGACAATCACCAGGGGTCAACAAACCCCTGTAAAACACCCTCAGGATCTTTAGCGACTGTTCCAAGCGTCACTCCTATCAAGGTCTGGATTGAAGAAACGTCATTTTGTATGGAACAGCTGGATGGATCGCTATTTTAGGAATGGCCCCAAATTCATTAAAACTATAGCGGTGGTTACAAAGTCATCCGGTTCAGAAAAAGTGTGTAGCGTAATGCTTTAGGTATATACGTTCTCTAAAACGTTTTACTGTTTGACTATTTATCTTTCATCCATTAACATATGACAAAAGAAGTAAATCTTACGTTTAGCTTGTCCCTATTTTTTGCACTAAAATAGTATCTATAAATAGATAAGACGGCCCCACGACACTATGTATATGCATATTAAATTGTCATAATAAATAAATTTCATGTTTGTCTCCGTTGCTTAGATCTCTAGACTATTCTTCTGGCCATTATCAGTCACTGAATCTTGTGGTTTAAAGAACATTTTCGGTGACACCACCTATTAAACAACACCTACGTACAAAACTATCTTTCTAGAGCTTAGATGGCATATACCTATAATATGAAGATAGAAAAAGATTTGAAATACACATCAAGTTGGAGTGTCAAGACCCAAGACATCAAGAATATCGTAAAAGTAATCTTGACAGCAAGTCGACCCGAGCGGTATGAGCAAACTATGGAGAACAAGCTAGTTTGTTCGCCCCGGCTCGAGTCGTCTCGCGTCATGCTGACCGCACCACGGGTTCCTGTTGGAAGGAGACGAAGCGTGTTTGAGTAAGTGAGAAAAACTATGAATATTGTTGGATTTTGATAACACTATTTGATTGGCTTCGTGACTTAGTTGGTAGTAAGTCTGCATGCGAAGCCGAGGGTCGTGGGTTCGATTCACAACTAGTGCTAATATCGGTGTGATGAATCCCAAATTAAAAATTTGTACTGTGTCTGGGTATTTTATACGTATATACCTATATATGTATTTACATGACATATGAGTATTATATCAGCTATTTGGCTTCCATAGCTTTTTTTTTATTTATTTAAATTAGCCACTCCACAGACTCCGGGGTCCGTGATCTTTGTCATTACAATTATATATTATTATTATTTTTACACATATTTTGGATAAGGAGAAGAAGAGGAAAATAGGAGGGAGTTGGGTACATTTAAAATCTAATTCTAGTGCTCGTCTGTAGAGCCGATCACTACCGGTTGGGATTCCGCTAGTAATCGACTCGACATCGAGTGTTTGCCTAATTGCCTCCCGGCCCAGAGCCTCCACAACGGCCGCATTTCTGTCCCTGATGGCCATCTGTAGGTTGAAATCGCGGATGGTCTTCGGTGATGCAGCCCACGCTCGCCGCACGAACCGACCGATGGCGTCGTCGGTGTCGTCAGCCGGTTACCGACTCGTATGTTAGTCCCTGAGCTTCACGGATGGTAAGGATTCGTGACCCGGTGCCTGACCCATAACCCTGATTTGTCAGGGTCTCCTTCTCCTCTTGAGTGTGCTACTAAAAAGAGGGTGTTTGGTAGGTTGTTGGGTATTTGCGCTCCCTTATATCTTCTCTGCTCTAGGGACTTTATACGGGGCGCTGAGGAGTACATACCGGAGTATATTTCCCTCAACGCATATGCGACGTCCATTGGGTTTCGATGTGTGCAGAGCAACTCCTGGCTGATCTTTGTTACCAGGTTCGGGCGATGATACCTCATTTCGAAGAGATTTTCCCTGTCGATATAAGGCAACTGATTGACGTCTCCAATGAGGACAATTTCACCAACACCAGACAGCCTTGAAGCCATCACAATGGCTCCAAAATGGTTCATGAGAGCTTCGTCCACCATGAGGCGGCTGAAACTTTCTCTACCGAAACCATTTACCAGAGCAGAAGCCATGGTTCGCACTCTGGTTTTGACCAGGTTTCCGATTCGGTGCGATAGTTTTTCTCTTAGATCTTTTGCTGCCTCAGTTGTTGTAGTGATGATGGCGTCCTTGTCCACGTTGAAGTGTCTAATCACCCATGTTGTTTTCCCACATCCTACCACCCAATACCTCCCAATTTTCCCAACCCGCTTTGACGTTTCCGTTCCCTTCGATGGTCTTGGCCATCTCTAGGATCTTATCGTCCAGCATAATCTTGGTGCATCGGGCAGTAACTACAATTGGGTCGTTTGGTGGTGTCGCATAGACAGGCACTCCCGCGCGCTCTGTCTCTCTCTCGTTCAGTGTCACGAAACCATTTTCTGCACTGTAAGCTGCCATATACTGTCCTGTCATGGTTCCCTTGATGACCCGGGAAGTGACATTGTTGTAAATGGCTGCTTCGGCCTCCTCGAGTTTCGCCTTTAAAAGACTTTCACTTCCTAGCCTACAGGACTGCATGATGTTTTCGCAGGTCTTGAGGTTGACTTGTCGTGTCGCGCTCAGTGTGGCTATGAATTCGATGAAGGCGTTACGTGCATGGCTCCGCGGCTCCGAAGCCGTGACATAGCGGGGCGGTTCAACCTGTCCCATTTCGGCTCTCGTTCGGGCTGTTTGTTGCTGTGAAGCTGCTTTGGTGGTCTTTGACGTCGAGGGGGTTGATGAATGGAATGTGATTAGGAGTACGCTCCTTGCTGCTGCGTTGAAGGCAGTCACGAACGCCGTGTTGGTGCCTCGGCTGCCAGTTAGATTGGCTGAGGCTTTTTCCGCGGTTGCCTTCTGCTGTGCTCTTTCGGAGCCAGTTTGGATGGTCGAACTAGGAACAGGATGTCCCCAGCTATCGGTTGCATTTGTTTGGTCGCGAAGGGGCTCTGAGGAAGCTTAGATTTTCTCCCCTGTCTTCGTATACTACAATCTTATGATGTTTAGAGGCCTCAATGCAACCCAGCCGGTCTGCGACTCTTGCTCTTGAATATTCGATTGCCATCGCATCCACGCTTATCACCCGGGGTGTTTCACCTGCATTTCTGCTCAGATGTGCGAGCAGCGCACTTGCCTGTGTGAAAGGCGTCCGAGTACCTTCCGAGTACTCTATTAGTGCAATCGTTTTGTTTTTCGATCGCACCAACCGAAATCGGTGGCCGTCTACCTCGCACACCGGCATGGCGTCGTAGGTTTTCCGCTTCATCGTGACTTTTGCGGTACTCCCATTGAGCAGGCAAGACAATCCAGGTGACAAACGGGCTCGTTTCCGTTCCCAAGCGAAGCAAAAGCTTATTCCGAATCTTTCTTTGTTGCTGTCCATGAAGCGAGCCACTCCGCGGATACGGATCCCTGATTCTCCTCGGTCTGCGTTCTCCAGTAGTTGTTTGACGGAGATGCTCTTCGAGGAGTTATATTGGGCGGGAACCGCATGCCACGCGGCGTCCACAGACAGTGGGGCAGGGTGTGGTGGCGATTGAGGGCGCGTATTTGAGTTAGTGGAGTTTCTCATGGCCGCTATGCGGAATGAGCTCTCCATGAAGGACAGGAGCCGTGTTCTGTTGGCTGGATCTACTAAGATGTTGTGGAGATCCGAGACAACCAGCTTTCTATCGATCATAGATTCGAGCTCATGTCTTGCGACCATGAATCGGGGACAATCGACTAGCACGTGCCAGACCGTTTCGGGTTGGTCGGGGTCACACTCGCATGCCGGACTGCTCTTGAGCTTAAATCTGTACAGGTAATCTGCTATTCCTCCGTGTCCCGTCAACGCTTGTACCTGGAAGGGAGTCAGTTTCGTGGTTCTTATCACCCGATATGCGTTTGCTATATCGGGGAGGAACGTCTGGGTGACTTTTCCGGTGTCCCAGGTCTCATATCGATCCTGCCATTTCTTGACCGATTCTTCGCGGATTTTCCTTTTGACGTAGGACAAGGGGATCCCCTCGTAGTCCCTGGGTGACTCCGTGAGTGCCGCCGATTTGGCCAGTTCGTCGGCTCTTTCGTTGCCGACGGTGCCAACATGCGCTCTCACCCAGAAAAGGATATCTGTCCAATGTTTTCCTTTACACACTTAACCAAAGGGTGGCTCGTTTTTGGGTTACTTAGCAGTTCGAGTGAAGATCGGGAGTCACTCAGGACATTGACTTCTGGGTCCTTGCTCTTTAACGCCATTTGAGTTGCCCGGTAAAGAGCATAAAGTTCCGATTGAAAGACTGTGCATTCGGAGTGGAGCTTGAAGGTCGAGTTCTTGACCTCTCTGCCATTCTCCCACCATGTTAGAGCAGCTCTAACTTTACCTTAAATTTTATTGCCATCAGTATAAATTTGAGGCCCTTGTGGAAGATTGGAGGTGTCTTCTAGGAGCTCGTACTCTACGGAAAACTGCGTTGACGGATGGGGTTGGTCCAGGCAGTTAACATTCCGTTCGAGTTCCACTTCTGGTGGGAGGTAGTCTTGGGAGAGTTTTTTTTTTTACTATGTACAAATTTGCCGCTTCCTGTATTTTCAGATCCAGGGGGAGCAGACCGGAAAGGGCAAGTGCTGCTTTCAGAGAAACAGTACGGTACGACTTACAGATTTTCTGGGCAAAACCTCTTTGGATAGCGTTCAACTCAGACTTGTTTTCCTCGAAGTCTGCCGCTTGCGCCCATACACTTGAGGCATACATGATGATAGGTTCCACCACAGCGACGTAGATAGTTCTCGTGATTTCGCCATTTAATCCCCAGGTCACCTTCGCTGCACATGCTAGCTGTCTATAAATGTTCGCCACTTTTTTACATTGGGCGGTCACATGTGCTTTAAAGTTGAGCCGTCGGTCGATCAGTAGGCCTATCAGTTTGACTTCCTTGACCAGATTAAGCCGGACGCCAGACATGACTATGTTTGGTGGTTCGTACTTCCATTTTTTTGTGAAAAGCATCGCGTTGGTTTTATGCGCTGCAAAGTTGAGTTTGTTGATTTTACCCCATTCCACTGTCATGCTGAGCTTGGCTTCCATAGCACAACCTTTGCTTTGGAGGCAGATGGTGTTGTGTGTGAAATGTCCATCATTATTTTTATTGTAGGTATACATCTCTTCCTGCAGTAATGAAGAAAACATTTGTCCAGAAACCAACAGAATCAGTGAACCCTTGTTCACTGGGTTAGCTAGCTATAGGTACATAATATTACTAGATAAACTGGGTTTAAATATTTTCTTTCATAAATTTAGGAGCATAGCCATAGTCCATCTTAGTTCAAGTATGTATTCTATTAGTATAATACGTCTATAAATTGCAATTTCAATTGGAAAAAACATTTATAGCCTCCTGTTGAGAGAAGGTTCGTAATAAAGTAATTAAGTAGGTGTAGTAGGAAAATAAAGTTGGTGGATTATACCAAGTAAGTACCTATACAATAGCTAAAATTTGAAAATGTATAAAATTTGTATGCTCTTTCTTTTGTTTTTGTTTTTTATTAATTGACGTGTAAATTGTACATTTATGAATTAAGTACTTTGACTTTGACTTTGCTACCTCAGGAATACACCGCCAAGCGTCCAAAGGCATATAGGCCTAAGCATACCTACGTTAGTTCTACTTTAATTAGTTTTTACATGATTGGTCCGGCATTGTTCCCTGGCAGGCTTTCTGCCATTATCGGGTGGAATTCCGCGCGGCAACAACCGTACCTACTCGTGGGCTGTAAGTGGGGCAAGTTGGCACAACTGGCGCCGACGCACAGCTCACAGCCGCGTCACATGCAGTCGATTCGTTCACTCTCTACAAATATCTGTAACATTATTCTAATAACATAAAATAACGTAATGGCCAAGACACGTCTGCCAAATGTCAGAAGACCAGTGCCAGATTCAATATTTTGATTTGGGGACACTTTATTGCCAATAGCGCACAGCTATTATCTACGAACATAGACGAATGGATATTTTACTAACTGAATCAAACACAAGAACAAAATTAAAAATTTTGATTAACCCCCGACTACCTCGAATTTGTTATCTGTACAACATTCTACTAGTTAAGCCCTTTCGTTATTTGATACCCATATTAAGGGAGTCGGGAAAAAAGAAATGTATTTGTCCATTTTGTGGTAGCGGCCATCTTAGATTTGAAATTTGTCATAGTGCAAAGTTTGATTTCATTTGAAAACTAAGAACACCCGCACGGATATCAATCTTCAAATAAAAAAACCGCATCGAAGCACTGAAACCGAAACCGCACCCGTTTGAGCTCTACGGTGCCACAGACAAACACATACACAGACTTATAACATCCCTTTTTTTGGTCGGGGGTTAAAAACAATGAGTCATTTCCAGAAGAAAAACAACATTTTTCTTTTTGTTCTGGCATTGTTGTTTTTCTTCTGGCCGGTTGTGGACTTTCTTTGTTGCCACAACCACAAATTTCTTACAAACCGCACGACTCTCGTACTTGGTGCACGAGCCTCACCCTCACGTCCCAGCAAGGCCCAAAGAATCCTCCACGCAGATACACATCATGCCTACAGAAGTCTACTGGTAAACTGGAAGAAGTCAGGGGCAGGATATCTCTTGACTGTTTCTAAACGAGCGCAAAACGTTGGTTAACCAAAGAAGAATTTACTCCCAATGATTTCTAACCGAATGTGTAATTGATCTATAGGATCTAGTACCCCCTCGCCGTTTTCTTTATGAGACTGCTTGTAGCTCAAAAAGTGGCTCGTTTCATGGTTGACGTTCCAAATACTCGAACGAAGCGATTTGAGTCTACTTTTGTGATAAGAACGTCTAGTGGAATGCATTCCCTGAGTGGATCTTGGTATCTTCAATCGAGAGTGAATCGGTTTCTTCTAGGTAAGCCGCACTGTCGTTTAACATCGGGCGAGATGGCGATCAATCATGCAAATATCCATCGGAAACCGCTGCAGGGTTTCCGAGGGATCACAAGGGACATGAACCCATATCGTATAGGTACGTTAAGTAAAAAATCTAAAAAAAGATATCTTATAGTGGGTACATAGACTATTTTTTAACGCGGGAAAACAACTGAAATGGCAACCACGCGGGTAAAATCGTGGGTCGCTGCTAGTAAAGTCTTTTTTACTCGATTGGTTGTATTTGTACTGGTGATCCGCCCAAAATCTGAGGCTGCGTACTGGTGACCCTCTCCGAAATTCGAGGCTGAGACCACGTCTGTCCTGAGATTATCGCATTCAAACAAAAACCTCTTCAACTTTATAATATCTTATCTTATACCTTTAAACGAGCAATTCTTGTAGGTATATATATATAGAATCTGAATCTCGGAAACGGCTCGAACGATTTTCATGAAATTATGTATACAGGGGGTTTCAGGGACGATAAATCGAGCTAGCTAGGTTTTATTTTTTACAAACATCATTTTATGCGCGTTTTTAGCCAATGAAAAACTCCTTCAATGTCATTAGAATTCGATAACTTATTTCGCCACTGTTCTTTAAGTCTAAATGGCTCAGACGGAATATGCTCGCCCTCGGAGTCAACAGGCCCCGGTTCGAATCCTGATGGTTACACTCCGGTCTTTTCTTTTTTTTCTGAGAAAATCTTTTACTTAGAGCCTTTTATAAACGCATTTAAACCGAGCAAAGCTCGGTCAACCAGGTACTTACTAAAGATTTTGGATGACGAATTAGATTCTGTAATTCGTATTCGTGATTTCATTAAAAAGCGAATTCTCCATGGCGTTAAATTGTAGCGCTTATCTGGCAGTAAAGGAGCTCGGCTAGAACTTGTATAAACGATAAACCGGCGTGGTTCGCCCCGGCTTATCGGTTTTATGTCTGCTAGTAAATACGCCTATGTACCTACCTACTACAATATGCAATATAAGGAATTATAGCTCCGGCGACCTTTGAACACGTACTTAAAAACGAAGAAAGTAAATCCCGCTCTAGATAGCCTGTGCGCAATTTGCAAACTTAATTTTATTTATATTTTTTAATCAAATTAAAAACTTGCTAATTTGAGTATATTTAAAATGAAAAAATGTTTTGTGTCACAAAAAATTTAGTATCGATTCAGAGAATAGGTACTTATTTGTTAGACAAGAGTGCAAAGTTGCTTTTTAACCGCGTGGTCAACTTTGATGACCGAGCAAGCGATTCTAAAATAGACTCCCGAGCTCAACGAGTGATTCAAAAATTAAAACCCGGAGCGTTCGTGAGGTAATTAATAGAGCACAAGGTGAAAAATCTTTGCACTAGAGCAACACATAACTTTTCATCCCGCCACAGTGAGGAAATTACTAATTGATTTCCGCATTATTAACAGTTTCAGACAATTACATTTAAAGGCCAACGCCTTTAAAAAGTTTTTGGTCGCTAGTATGATCAGAGGGTATGAGCGCGGCCAATAAAGGGTTCTTCTAATGTAGGTTTGTGTTCTCTTAATCTCTTTTAGTGTAGGTGGTCTATTGCAATATTTTTTTGTCTGGAAAATAACAATGTTCCTTTAGGAATTAAATGGACTTCTTTACTGGGGTCAGATGCTGTTGTGTGTGAAATGTCCATCAATATTTTTGTTTTTTCAAATAAATGATTAAAAAAATAAAGAATATTTCTTATTTTTCTATATGGTAAGCAGAGTGTACGACCAGCTACAAGATGGGTCGACGATATCGTCTTTATCGCGGATCGCACCAGAACTCGATTGGCACAGGACCGACGAAGATAGCATGATACAAGAGATACCTATACCCAGCAGTGGAATAAAGAATGCTGTGAAAGACAGAAGAAGAAAGATGATGATGATTTTTCTATAACAAATTGTGATGTAATTTGAGTTCAGAATGTGTTCCAAGCTGTACCTACTCCAGCGTAGAAACAGCGCGGATTACTTCACAAACACAAATAACATTTTAATGTGCTTTTGATAATAAATTCAATTTACAACTGGAACTAGGTAACAATAATAATCCTACAATCTGTAATATTTTATGGAGTATGCAATAACTTACCTTGGGAATGTAATATATCATAAAACTGGCAACGAACGAAATAAAAAGCCGCAGTAAAATACTAGACATTTTATTTAATTCAATGAATAAATTCAACTATTTGTTTATTGTTCTTATCGAATTGTATTTAACTTTCACACCAACCACACTTATTACTAATATATAATGATAATCTATAATATTACGTCTTATATATCTATGATCTATGATTTATATTAAGTATTTAAAATTTGTTTGCTTGCTCACAACACAGGATGGTACATTATAGTATCATATTATATTTTAGTGATATAACAGGTTTTGAACATGATATGCCTACTAAAATAGCCCCAAAGTTCTTTAGGGTGTCACAGAAAGGGACAATAATACTTGAAAGATTCCATACTTTGGCAACCGGATTCTGAGTTTGTAAGATAGCAATTTTCATTTGAGGTCTCAGTACTGGTCCCATGGAAGAAAACTCATTATGATGGGAAGAATTACCCTATACATATTATTGGTTCTTTATATGACACCTTATACAACAAAAGATTAATATACGTAAAGATAAGTTTTACAATTATTCTTTAAGCAATTTTTTGACGTTCAAATTGTTACACTATTATTTACAACATTTACCGTGATTACCGAGGACTCGATCCACTATTAGACCACGATAAATATCCTGTAATTGACATGGTGACTTGAAAAAACAATAGTCCGTCAGTTAGATTATTAAAAAAATTGTGCGCATATTTTTTATTTTGTTTCACAAACAAAAATGACGAAGATTTAGTGCTTAGAAGTTTCGAGTGACGTCACGTCTGTGTACAAATTTTATATAGACGTGACGTCACAACCCCGGTCCCGGTCAAGTCCGGAACTTTGATGATCTGTGTCTTTGTCGATTTTCAACCTCTATATTTAAAAATGTTATGTTGGTTTGTGTACGCTTCAAAAACTCGAAATGTTCTGCACCGATCGAGCTGAAATTTTACAATGATATATAATCCGCATCAAGGATTGTTTTTATCTAATTTTTGCACCACAATGTGCCACAGCGAAGCGTGGCAGGATACAACTAGTAAATTGATAAAACAAACATATGTGTCGCATATATTTCTAAAATCTACCTGACGGACTAATACAAGGTATTACTACAAGGTACTACAAGGCATATTTTTTACCCAGTCATCATATCAATTAAAAACATTAGGTAATATAGTGAACAATCGTGTTATTTGTCTAGCAAGAAAAAAGCACATTTTCTAAAAGAAAACAACCAAAGGCGTAGGTAAATAAAATTAAACTATAATATTGCTAACAAATTTACACACATAAATAAACCCATAATAAATCGATAACTAATAATCACAGTCTGTACTTATGTTATAAAAATATTATGGGCCCTAATTGCAATTATCTGATTTAAGATCAATATTATTTTAAAAATATATTAATATCATTAAAATTATAATTTCGGTAATTTAACCAAACCAATGTATTAAACAACAACTATGATACAAACAGATTTAGTAAAGTTGATATTTTTATTTCCGTTACTTTTCCTATGTAATAGGAATGTATGTCTGAATGCATCAAATGCAGTTGTTTAAGAACTTTTATCAATTCCATCTTTACAAATGTTTTTTTTTTAATTACTTACTAAATATTTACAAATTGAAATATAAATTGCACAATATTTTCTCAAACAAATATTAGTTTTATCATGAACTGATATAATATTCACAATTTCAAAGTGTTTCTATAAAATTAAACAAACAATACGTAGCATGAGAAACATAAATGATAAAACTGCTAAAACAAAAGAAAACAACACAAGTACATGTACGGTTATACATAATATACATACGGTTTTACTTCATTGGTAGCCTAACGCAGAATTACTATTAAAAAAAAAACTATTCATAGACTGAGTCCATCTCTATGTTAGAGTTTACCTGGTATAGATAAACAAAACTTTAATAACTCGTTCAATACCAAAACGCATTTGAACCCTCGGCCATAAAGTTCATAATCGCGCGATGTACCAACGCAATCAGCTTTATCTACACTCGTTGGCATTTTTAATTGGAAATTAATTGATTTATACCATTATTCTTGTAAATGAGCTTTTCACAACTACATAGAGTTTAAATTGCTGTAAGACACAAACACGTTTACATTTATACCTAGTCTTTGCACATCCAAGCAAGTTTCTTATGTACGATAATGCCATATGTATGACGCAATTTACTTATTTCACTAAATCACAAATTTTAAAACTATGTACCTATATTAATTGCTAAAGAAAATAATGTTTATTATTCGAAAAACGAAATAACCGTTTTCAATTAAAAAAATGAATGCACTGAATAAAAAAAGCAATATGAATTTACCAAGACAAAGTTCTGAGGTAACAAAAAAGTACCGCGTCTATTTGTGTCACTTCAAAATACAGGCCCTGCATGACGTCAATTAATTGTATGTGTAATCGGCTATTGCTCTCTCCTTGATTTAGAGCCGAAAAAAGAAGAATAAAAAAGACAGCAATAGGAATAAAAAGCTAGTAAACCGATTCAAAAGAGAGACAAGTTTTACAGAGGTTTTACAAGGTGCTCGAAGAGTGCCTGTTTCATTCTCAAATTGCACTGGTCAATAGTAGTACAACACAACTGCCATACCTACTTATCAATGATTGTTTTGTTATAAGGTTCAATTCTGAATTTTGAAAATCTCAACAATTCAGATTAGCTTTACTATTGCAATTTAACTATAGAGAGAGCAATTACAACATCATAACTAATTTTGTTAGGCCAATCCACCAATGTACCGACACGACGTAACAATTGCACTAAAAAAATTGCAATAAAAAGGTCACTTATAAAATTATAAGTGACCTTTTTAGACCTTCAGTGCTTTTGGAATCTCATGACATGCCGTATATCAGAGTAACAAGATTCTTCAAAACCGACGAGCTAGTCTCCTGAACGATGGTAAGGAATTACATAAAAGCATTTACAATGGTAAGTATGTGTTTTTTATTTACCAATACTTTTATTTTTATTCTTGTCATAGATAACAAATTCCATTTTGCTACAATATTACTACACACCTCAAATATTTCTAGCCTTATATCTACTAACACTTATTTACATTTTAATCAAAATATATGTTTAATTTCATTCTTTGTCCTATTTTAATGAAAGCTACATTGGCAAAGTCCTGGGACAAAATGCACACACATCCTCAAATATTGAGTTACATTCGTTACGTCTCTCCTACGTACATTCATATATTATTTAGCCGACATCGACCCGTAAGATAGTAAGGAAAAACACAGGATTATGTATTTATGTATGACAGGTGTACCTTGCGAAAAGAGAAGAACAATACTCATCACAATGAACAACAGTATTGGTGTTAAGTGCAACACATCTATAATCCTGATGTAATATTGAAAGATGTCAAACTGTCCTCTGAGGTCCAGAATCTATCGTCTAGCGGCATCTTTTCACCTGTTGTGCAGCGCAATATCGAATTCCTCCACTGGATATTGGTAGATTGGATTCCCGGAATGTACCTACCGCTTTGATACGTAGAGATGGAGAATTTTATGGAGAGCGAGGCGAAAGCTTCAAGAGAAGCATACGCTGAGTCTTTCTTACGGGGTTTGACGATACCACAAAAGCATCCAAAACATGATGGCTGCTAGCCTATGACTATGTTATGAGAGATTCATCATGTCTCGACTATAACTACAAGATTCATTATTCTGGTTTAGATCGCGATCACGAGACGCTCTCACATGTGTACGGCTTGGCGACCAGGTCTGACATGCTGAGCAGCTTGTACTAGGGATGTTAGATTGATGGATAATAATCGATTAATTAAAAATCAATTATTTTTTAACATTCCTAGCTTGTACGATGCGCTTAGAATTATAATCTCACGAAATCCTGTGATGCGCTCGTTTTCTACTCCTGAATCGGTAATGTGCCTTTTAGATAAATATGGTGTGTCTACATTAATTGATAGTGACGTTGGTTATGTTGTATTATGTAAATGCGGTTTTGAACCAAGTGCAGTAGACTCCATTTTGTGAGCATCGTTTTAGCGAAGATGCTGAAACTATGGCCGATCCTAGTTTCGGTGCATTGACAAATAATTTTTCTTCCGCTCTAAATCTATTTATTAGACGAATATTTTATTAATTTGAGTTTCCGCTTGGATTCGACTCTTCCTCTTTAGCTTCCCAGTTAAGTTTAATGCTTTTTTCTACATACTCAATGCCCTCACTGATTATATAAGCTAAATGCAGCAACTCTCGCGCAATGAGATTACTTATCCCCATTATGCTACACTTCCCACTAACATACCGTAGAATAAATAGTTCGTAACAATCGCGATAGATCTCGCATTACCAACGATTTAATTGCTGACATCAATCCGATGATACGGTGAAATTGAATTACCTACCGTATTATAATGGAAAAGCACTAGATTACTGAGCCATACGAAAATACAGGGAAAATACAATGATAGAAAAGTCTGCTCAGGCCTAGATTGCCAAGAAGGAAAAGAGGCCAGTCATAACGACCTTCATTATTAAAAAAAAAAAAGTTATTCGTAATAAGAAGTACTAAGACAATTTAAGGATTGATTTAAACTAAGTACTTATTTTTTAGGAGTACTACAAGTTTTTATTTGCACTTTCAGAATAGACCTCACAATCAAAGTTGCTTAACCCGTCAACAAACGTATACAAATTTTCCCTTTCAGCATTGTACACCTGCTTTACCTAACCTATAAGATTGTTAAATTTAGATTGACATAATATATATAATAAACGGTGGTGTTCAATAACGTACTTATAAGGCAGTCAAACGTGAATTTTATTTTTAGATAAACATCTACGTAAATTTGATTCCTATGTATTCACTTTAAAACCTTTTTTTTCTAGACAAGGACTCGGAAAGGATTTTTGAATACCAGCCTCCACGAGCCAATTGTATCAATACCACATGGTTCAAATAAGTAACAACTTATGAGGTTTGTACATTTTGAGTGTTTGAGATGCTCAACAGAATTAGCCGCTGCATCAACCTTACTGTGTTTCAAGACAAAAATTCTCCCTACACACTCTGCTACCTGCTCCGTCTGCACTCTGCAGTTCTACATACGTCGGTCTATAAATCTTTACATTTCATGTACGATAAAGGTAAATGTTCTAATAACTGTATGAGAAATATGGTTTGTATTCTTCGAAAGGTCATTTTTCAACGGTCACCGGTTTGAAACCTCCCTGTGTTAAATTTACAAATAGCATTAATGTTATTTTCAAATAGCATTAATGTTATTTTCAAATAGCATTAATGTTATTTTCAAATAGCATTAATGTTATTTTCAAATAGCATTAATGTTATTTTCAAATAGCATTAATGTTATTTTCAAATAGCATTAATGTTATTTTCAAATAGCATTAATGTTATTTTCAAATAGCATTCATGTTATTTTCAAATAGCATTAATGTTATTTTCAAATAGCATTAATGTTATGCTACATACATTTTAACAGACCTTAAAACAAAGGCCTAGTTTACGGGCCGAAGAAAGAAATAAGAATAAGATATCTAAGTGCTCGTTAAGGATCTTCAATTTTCATCGATATTACATTTATTTGTACAACAACTATATAATACACAATAAGGCTTATTTGTTTATGAATTATTTGGTAAATTTAATAAAGAAACTCCAACAGTCTATTTCGATATAAGGAATCATAAGATAAGACAACCTCGACTATTAAGGTGGTCTTTTTAGGCCTTGTAATAATACAAAACACACTTAAAGGTACTTATTAAAAGGCCGCTCAAAGCGTTCTTGATACCATTACAGGGCCTAAAAATATGGTCTATTTACATCGAAGTTTGGTCGAGACGAGAGACTATAATAATTAGTATTTGCATTGATAGAGCTAATATTTGCTAATATTTACTACTTATTGAAAAATAGCCTTTAAATCCATTTACTAGAGTCAACAGTCATGCAGCTACGTTAATTGGTATTTTTATTATACAAGGTGACGCAGATCAGCTGCACTAAGGCGATAGGGTACTGTTATATTCTTCATTATGGGGAAAGTTTTACTATGGGCCACCCCTAAAATCGTTTAAACAAATCAATTATCTATATTTTTTCGAGGCCGAAGACTGTTTATACGTAACAGACACGGCCTTTTCAACTTAGTGTAGGAAGTCTGCGTTACCTTTTATTAAATAGTTTAAAAGTCTCAAATAAGTTACGTCGCTTTGTTTTTTTTGCTTAAGATTTAATTGTTTTACGTAGGTAGGTACTGGCAACATCAATTAATTTATTTGATTAAAGTATTGCACAAGCAACGTCATTTTATGTGTCGTATTATGTTAACTTTTTATTATACTGTTCTCAAACAACAACGATTTTATAATTATCCTAGTCAGTTTTCACAACAGTAGTTTGTCACATATTTTTAATTATCAATCGGGTTACTCACGTGTGATATAGTAGTTGGCGTAATAAGTCCCGCAAATAAAGTGCGCCTTCTTGAGACCGCCGAATAAAGAAATGATTTTTGTGGTGAACATTTGTCACACAACGCCATCTCACTCAGACCAAATACAGCTTGTACTATCTGATTGAAATGCAATAAAGAGATTATCTATACATTTATTAAGTCCCCTTATGGTAAGCCACGGTGTCGACAATGCATGCTAACCTAGTAGGTATTTACTACTTGTCTTTACTATCACATAGAAGACTTCTTAATTACACGGCTCAAATAACAATTAAGATAGAAAACTGATGCATCGTGAGTAACCCGTATACTGATCAAAAATATGTAACACCCACATTCGTTCTCATAGTAATTTCGTCACACACTCACATATTCTGTGCATAGCCATAAAATATAATCTTTAACATATGGTTTTATTTTTACGCATATGCATTTCACAACTCACGCCACACTGGCTGTTTATGGTAATCGAAATTTATGTTAATTTCGAAAACTGAATATGTGAGAATACACAGGGTTCGACAATTACTAGTACAAAATGAAAAGGACTGCGTTGGAATCATTATTACAAGTAACTTCTACTACATGAGACCAACCTTGACAAAACTGAGAGATCTAATTGTTTCAAAAATGACGATTTCAAAACGTATTTTTAGTGGAACATCTAATTTTTAGCGCTCTGAGGTATAAATTCTTAATAATAGTCACACAACTTCCAACATAGGTAGTTAATTATGTAACATTGTATAATACGTACATAGCTATCTTCTACGAGATGTCAAATCACAAAATTTACGATAGCGAGGACAGGAGTACGTATTTCCACGTATTCTACACATTTTAGGTACTTGTCGCCTTAACAATATCACTGCGACAGACAAGCGAAACTACAGGTATTCCACATTACGGTAGTACTACCTTATCTGACAGCTGAAAAACGTCACTACTAACGAATTCAGGCATCGATACTTCAGAACAGTTTCACATTTGGTCAAAGACCAGTACCTTGAATCACAACGCAATCTGATTGATCTCCACATGAAATCAAACCTCTCTGTCATAAGTTCGTTTAGAATAGCACAGACAAATATTCCGAACTAGCGGTTCGCCCGACTTCGCCCGTGGTACATATATAGCCTATAGCACTTAGCGATCACGTACATATCGAACGTTGAAAAAAATATTGAAATCGGTCCAGTAGCTCTTGAGTTTAGCGTGTTTAAACAAAAAACCTCTTCAGGTTTATACTATTATAGTATAGATTTGAACCAGATTGCGTTGTGAATCAGGGTACAGATAAGTTTGTACTTCATTCACTTTTCATCAAATTTCTTATGTCAAATGTCAATGTCAGTGGTCGCGCGGACGTCAGTGTCAGTGTTCAGAGCTTGGCGGCGACGTCGTGCGCGGGCGCGGGCGCGGCGGACGCGCGGGGCGGGGGGCATCACCGCGACGGGCAGGACGACACGCCGGACAGGCACGAGAACCCGGACGTGCCCGACTGCAGGCTCGACATCGAACCCCTGAGGATACACAACACAATGTTGAAAAAAAGTCGACAAATATTTATTTATTGAAGTGAGAACTTTTTTTGGTGCACCACAGACAAACTTTTCGTGGGCTGTGAATTGAATTCCAGCGTCACGCTCGGGAATGATCAGAAATCTGCAGGTAAACTCGGGCCATGGTCATTAGCCATTAGCCACGCCCTCCAGTTTCACCTGCGTAGTATCCAAAGTAAGCTTTCAAATTCTGAGTTATAAGTTTTCACTTTTATCGGTGTTCCTATGACTACGAATTTTTTCAGTGTCCTCGTGACCACGGCGGTTGTAACGCTGCCGAAACGTCGAGGTATTTAAACAATGAATTAAATCGTGATGAAGTCCTGTACATTATAAACATTATGTGTTCAAATCGCGAAAGCTTAAAAACAATACCATTTTTTTTATTTCAACACGCATATATATATTAGGTTGGTATGTGGTATGTGTAGAAGTGTGTTAGGAATACAGCAAGGTACTCACTTGTACTGGTGGCTGGCCAGCGTCTCGTGGAAGTACATGAGCTGCGCGGCGCGCGGCGGCGCGTCCGGCGCGTCGCAGCGCCACTGCAGCACGTAGCTGCCCGCGGACACCATCACGTGCGAGCCCTGCGGGGGGGACCCTGGTTACTACGTGCTACAACTTAATACTACATGCTACAACCTAAACCTGGTTACTACGTGCTACAACCTTAACCTGGTTACTATGTGTTACAACCTAAACCTGGTTCCTACGTACTTCAACCTAAACCTGGTTACTACGTGCTACAAGTTAAGCCTGGTTACTACGTGCTACAACCTAAACCTGGTTACTACGTGCTACAACCTAAACTTGGTTACTATGTGTTACAGCCTAAACCTGGTTCCTACGTACTTCAACCTAAACCTGGTTACTACGTGCTACAAGTTAAGCCTGGTTATTACGTGCTACAACCTAAACCTGGTTCCTACGTGCTACAACCTAAACCTGGTTACTACGTGCTACAACCTAAACCTGGTTCCTACGTACTTCAACCTAAACCTGGTTACTACGTGCTACAAGTTAAGCCTGGTTATTACGTGCTACAACCTAAACCTGGTTCCTACGTGCTACAACCTAAACCTGGTTACTACGTGCTACAAGTTAAGCCTGGTTATTACGTGCCACAACCTAAACCTGGTTACTACGTGCTACAACTTAAACCTGGTCACTACGTGCTACAACCTAAACCTGGTTACTACGTGCTACAACCTAAACCTGGTTACTACGTGCTACAACCTAAACCTGGTTACTACGTGCTACAACCTAAACCTGGTCACTACGTGCTACAACCTAAACCTGGTTACTATGTACTACAACCTAGACCTGGTTACTACGTGCTACGACTTAAACCTGGTCACTACGTGCCACAACCTAAACCTGGTTACTACGTGCTACAACCTAAACCTGGTCACTACGTGCTACAACCTAAACCTGGTTACTACGTGCTACAACCTAAACCTTATTACTACGTGCTACAACCTAATCCTGGTTACTACGTGCTACAACCTAAGCCTGGTTACTACGTGCTACAACCTAAGCCTGGTTACTACGTGCTACAACCTAAGCCTGGTTATTACGTGCTACAACCTATGCCTGGTTACTACGTGCTACAACCTAAACCTGGTTACTACGTGCTTCAACCTAACACTTTATTCCTCATTAAACATGTTACAGGATTACACGCTATGACTCATTAAATATGTATGTGGATTTATAACTGTAGATTAATATGGCAATTATCACTGTGTTCTGGTTTGAGAAGTAACGTTACCAGAGAAATTACAGGGCTTAAAAATGTAATATCTTAGATCTCTGAGTGACGAGCGCAGTGCAGTGCTAGGTAATGATTTGGACTCTTCATGTTCCAATAGCTGTGTGTCACTGTGCTGTTATGTGGCAGGCATGCTGCTTACCACCAATCACATGTTCAGCTAATCTCGTCACTTGATACTATAAAAAAGCTATCATTTTTTTTAAATATTTTTATACCAGTTTTGCAGGCAAGCTGTAAAGTGTCACTGTGTTCCGGTTTGAAGGGCAATGTGCGAAGTGGTAAGACTCGCCACCTCGTTGTCTAATAGGAGAACACCTATAAAATCTCATAGATAAATTCGAAATACAAAATTTGGCAAAGTACGTCTGATGTTTTGTTTTTTTTACATTTCACGTACAGTACCATCTGATACCAAACTTGTACTTGACACAAAGCTTGTACTATACAATACAGCTCGCTGATATACCTGCTTTACTGATATAGTTGTACATACGTACTGATTATGCATAGAAATACCCAGGTATAGAACAAATATTTGTATTCATCACAACAACTACGAGTATTAGATATATTTGACAATGCTGTATATTTACAATACCTGTATACTCTCCCCGTCGTGGCAGACGAGCGTGGATTCGACGCGATGGTAATGCTCCCCCCCTCCCGCCACCCCTTCTGCACCACTGAGCCCTCCTCGCTCATGCCTGAACAAGATAAAACATTCAATAAGTTAATATTGGCTTTCCATACGCTAGAGATTTAACACACAACACCATTGGCCCCCAAACTAAGCAAAGCTTGTGCTATGTAGTATGTGAGCTAGATAGGCGCTCTAACATATACTTATATTTTAAACATTATACTTCATCACGATCAATCTCGACGTTTTGAATTTTAGTTAAATTAATAAAACGTTAATGTTAGACCAGCACCAAAGCCTTTGAAAATGATAAAAAATGAAACCCATTGTAAAAGGAAGAGAATATGACAAAAAAACTTGAGAGGTGTCAAGGGACACCCGGATGGAACGAAGTTCCTTTCGATTAATTAGTGAAGGAATTATAATTATTTTTTATTATTTACAAAAAACCTGTATACACTCAACAAAAATAATCGTCGCGACACCACACTGTTCAATGCGAAATAGAAATGAAAATATCTGGCTTGCTTTCTATAAGAGAGAGAGAGAGACAGACAGAGAAACATCCGACGCCGCACAATAGCAAAAAGTGTCGTGACAACTTTTCGTAAGAATTTTTTCCGTCTAGCCCCCTTTCACAACGCGCGATAAGGAACTTCGTTCCAAAATGATCCGTAATAAGGGTTACAACTCAAATCGCCCGAAAATTATTTTACCTGATAATTATTCACTTCCTTTTACAATGGGTTTCATCCTAGTTTTTTTTTTAAATAATTATCGAGACTGATGGTCTATGTGTTATGTTTACAATATGAATTCAAATCGGGACAGTTCAGGTACAAACTATTTTTGCTATAAGTACCTACATTTTGATAGTTGCCAGAAGACAAAGAACCAACATAACTATATCTCAATGTATTAAAATTCTATGTCAAGATGTCAACTATCAATCAATCTGTATTCAATAAACATATTACATGTACTTTGAATCGTCAACTACACTAACGACAGCGACCACAGAGTATCTCTCTACTTAGTCTGTGACATCGACGACGCCATCGGCCGGTTCGTACCGCCGCTGTGGGGTTGGCTGCATCACCATCCGAGAGTTCAACCTACAGATGGCCATCAGAGACAGAAATGCGATCGTATTAGACGTTTTGGGCCGGAAGGACGCGACTTACAAAAATAAAACTAACTAGAATTAGGATGAAAATTTTCTATGTTCCCCCATTTTCCTTTTCTACTCCCAATCCAAGATTAATGTAATGACAAATGAGACCGGAATATACATAAATTAAAGCTCGCCTCTCTTCGTGAAATAAAAGTAGTATTTCTTCTGTTAGTTTTACTATTAGCGTCACAGAAATCTAAATAATAAGGTACTATTATTTAGATTTCTGTGATTAGCGTAATAGAATGTAGTACCGTTCGCGGCGTCCGAGGCGGCGGCTCGCAGCTCGGCCTCGGCTCGCAGCACGGAGAAGGCGAGGTCGTGGCGCAGCACGTCGAAGTCCCACGTCAGCACGCTGCCGGGGTCCTTGTTCACCACCACCACCTCGTGTACCTGCAGGTACCACACTATGTTATACAGGCAGACGGCAGAAGTGAAAACTAAAGTAAGAAATAACTATTAAAACATATTGCATTTTAATAATTAAAAATAAAATCGATTGCATATACCTAAATTGAATATAGTGCCACGTACATAGCGATATGACAGTGCCAGATACGAGTATGATAGCTGAAGGACTAGTATCCATGGACAAATATAAATAAATAAAAAACGAGACAGTGACAGCAGACAGACAGCAGCTATCTACCTCGCTAGACTATCTTTCTCGCTCTGGCACACTCGAGTCCCGAGTTCATCCGAATATTTATTTCATTGCCGAGCGTGACGCTGAGATTCATTCATAACCCACGAAAAATCTTGTGTGTGGTGCGCCAAAACTTTGGCTTTGGAAAACTTTCAACTTTGGCTCATATATCGAGTCCAAGGCCAAATTAGCTGCCAAAAAACTGGGTGTCCTCTCAAAGGTGCGAAGATATTTCAAGTCTGAACAGTTGCTCACTTTATATCAAGCACAGATTCGCTCCTGTATGGAGTACTGTTCGCACCTTTGGGATGGATCGGCCAAGTATCAGCTGGAGGCCCTGGAATCGATCGAGAGACGTGCCAAAAGGCTCATAGGCAATGATACTCTTGTGCGAAAAAGACTTCAAAGTCTTGAACATCGCCGAAAAATTACTAGCCTAAAAATTAACGGTTTTTTATCGGAATTTATTTATTTACGCAGTCACAAGTCTCGGGAACTACTCGAGTTTTTCTCTCTCTGCCACACGATGGACCCGGCACCCGCACGGTGAATCCATGGAATGCTAAGAAGATCGTCTCTTATTATTATTTAATTTATATGGTTACAATAATGTTGTGTACAATTATTATGGACTTTATTAATAGGACAAATTCTTATTTATCTATATCAAATCATAAAATAAATTTATTATTTTATAAAAAACTATAAAAATCTAATACGAAAATAAAAAAGTTTAAGAGTTAGGCTCGGTGGGAAAACGGAAGTAGAACGAGGCCGCATACTGGTGACTAACGGCGTCAACACAGAACACGAATACATCTCTAGGAAACTAGTTTGGAGACTGCGGGGACCCGAATCCAACATTCATCTTGTCGCGGTTGCACGCTACCCATAAAGTTTACCTAATTAGAGTAAGTGCCTAATGAAAGTGCCAGTGTTCACTGACCTGTCCCTTGGCGAGGCTCACGGAGCGGTAGATGCTGTCCTCGCACAGCGGGTCTCCCTCGCGCTCCGTGAAGGCTCCACTCACGTACAGACTCTTCGGCACCAGGCCGCCTTCGTGCACGAAACTCTATAACACACACGGACAATATTAATAATATTACCTATTATAGGTAACAGAATATAAATGAATTAATTTAATGATTCTGAAGTAATATATGCATGTGTATAAATTAGATCATTATTGACAATTTAAATGTTAAGTACTTATTACTTTTGGAATGGCATTAGGGCTCAGATTACTAACCAC
Source organism: Ectropis grisescens (assembly GCA_017562165.1). Classification (NCBI taxonomy): domain Eukaryota; kingdom Metazoa; phylum Arthropoda; class Insecta; order Lepidoptera; family Geometridae; genus Ectropis; species Ectropis grisescens. Next base: position 23,413,023 of record CM029774.1, read on the forward strand.
TTGATGTATAAAAGAGTTTAACTAAACTATAGCTTACCGCTTTTACTTAAGATTTGTGCATTTTTTTTTATTAAATTTGACATTGTACCTACATATTTAACAAAGGAAGAACCGATTCGTTTTGATAATAGTATAGTTTAGGAATTTTATTCTAATTAAATTGTTATTGTTAGTGGTCTGATCTTTTGTGCTTTGGTCGTTTGGTGATAGCTTATATCCCAACTTTCTAAATTCTTATTTGATACGTACCATTACCATTTACTTACGTACTTTAATAAAATAAAATAGGAGCAGTACAATATTAGGGTTCTAGATGGGGCTATTCGCATTTTACACAAAATTTTACGTTAACAGCCGTAATCCAAACCAACCTCGAATACAAAGGTTTAATCACATTTAACGCGAGACAAAAATCTCTCAACTTTTTGAGCTAAGTCACATCAGTAAATTAAATGTCCGACGTGTGTGACGTCAAACGCGCTCAATAATTGCTTTTGCAAAAAAACAAAATTGAGCTTTATTTGGATACTGTATGTAATATTGTGGTTATAATCGTCACTCTTGAAAATGAATCGTTCATAGACAAACACAATAACAGTAATTTTGTGCCATCAATGGTGAGTTTTGGTAACATAGACTAGATATACTTAGGTATAGATAATAAATGATTGGCTAAATAAACTTCTATGACAGATTAGCATTTAAAGATGTAGAATATACATTTAGTATCACTAAGATTGTTTGTTTCCAGTTATGTGAACTATTGGTAGATATCCATTTTTCGAAGTAGTGAAATACAGTGATGTGTGGTGCTGTTTAGAAATATTGCAAAGGTATATTACACTACAGGTACACTACCTACTGTTTGAGTGTTTTGAAAAATGTAGAATTGTTTCGTAGCCCTAAACATACAAGTGAGGCTCGGAATAGTGTGTTAGAATAGAATGGCAACGTATACATTTGAATAAGTACAAACACAGTTACACATTCAGCTGTGTGGCGTGTGATGATAGCCCTTTGTGAGACTACGGAGACGACGCGATGCCAGAAAATAATTTATTTTCTCCGAAAAAATTCAAAACCGACTTAAATTTTCAAATAACATTCAAACACTAGGCCTAATTTTGCTAAGTCGTCTGGGTATATAAAAGTAAATTTTAGTTTTTTTGTTCATACTAGGGATGTTAATAATAATCACAAATTCATGTTTAGTGTTAATTTTATGATAGTTTGCATATCGAAAGTCACATTTTTATTATTTAATACTATTAGTAAATTTATTACCTATAGGTAAATTATTTTAAATGCTATATATTGATATGTTGTCACGTGACTGCAAACACCAATATGGCTTCCACTACCCGCAAAACTAGCTGTCGACAACTGACTAGACAGTTTACTTCAAAAGCAATTCCGAAAAATTATTAACATCCCTATTAAAAAACTTATATGGGACCTATTCACTTATCTGGATTGATTTCCATAAAATTTATATGGGACCATCTCTGAACTATGATCTACCAAATAAAAAGAATCATCAAAATTGACTCACAATTGGTGGAGATATCGCGTAACATAGGTATACCAAAAAACATCAACCGAATTGAGAACCTATTCCTTTTTTGGCGTCGGTTAATTATTGAGATTTTAACATACTCAGCATCGCATGAACGCTCTCCATCGCTCACTCGGACAGTGGTGGGACATGGCACGTCGCTAGCACAACTATCAGGTACATGTGTACTAAATAAGAATACTTCCAGTTTCGTACATTATCGTAATATTGCTGCGGCACATGCAACGGCGCCTCTATTACCTCCGACTGACGTAGAAAGCATAATAAAAAATTAAAACAAAGATACAACTTAAATAAATTTGTTTTAAATTAATACAACCAAAATCTGTATGATAATAAATAAGACAATAGCCAAAGACAATAAGATGATTTCAAAAAATACTCGTCTAATTGCTAATTTATCGCTTTCATAGGTTTTACACATTAACAGTGAGATAGACCGACTATTTATCGGACTACTTCAGTTTCCGATTTTTTTTTTTTAATATTCTTAAAACATTTTTAAATAATACATTTACAAACACGTAATAAAAATTACCAGTGCCAAACGGGCAGACACCGCGCGTGAGCACTCGCCTTGAAAAAGGCCGCCGGACGCGGCCGAAACTCGAGTCGGATTGACCGACCGTATATACGTGAGTGTCCCGTTATCCAATTAAATATAATAATAATTACGTGTCAAATAACCAACAAATTATCGCATGGTTAAACTTCGTCTTCAATAGAATAGTTTAAACTAGCAGCGTCGTGCGAGTTTACCTGCATAGTTTCCGTTCCTATAACATTCAATAATTAAATCGTGGCATAGGTGCAATTACAATCTATAATCTATGTGTGTTCCAAATTTCATCCCGATTGGTCCAGGCGTTCCGGAGTGATTGAGCAACAAACACCCAAACATCCATACATTCACATTTACAATATTAGTACGTTAACTACTTAATCTGAAATTGATTAAGAAGATGATCAAGTGCTACTCTTGACGACCCATGTTAACTCTTGTGTACTGCACTCTCCAAAACTTAATAACTAAAATTAAAACAATACATTTCTCAACTACTCCCGATAGTAATTACCTTGCATGGTCCCCCGAGGAAATCAGGTATAAGATCCTTAGGAATGTAGTCGAGCAGTCCGCCCGGTTGAAGGTAATCCTTTCCGCCGTAAAACAGGAATTTACTACGAGTGTTCTCATCTGAAAACAAAAGTAACAAGATCAGATTTGAGTGAGAGAGAGTAACACATTTTTTATAGCATAGAGTGATAGTATGAGGAAGACATGTACCTGATGTTGACCAATACGAATCATCAAATGATAAATAATAAAGAGACAAATCATTACCTCTAGCACAGTACTGCACTCATCATCACAATAAAAAAAAAATCAAAATATTTATTCGTCTAAATAGCTACTCTTACGAAACAAGTATTATGGAGTCTCCTTTTAAGCATATGTATACCTGTAGTAGGAGACTCCGTTAATCTCTACAATAACACATATACTATGTAGTAGTAGCCTTACAATGTATAGGATGATTTATCTCGAAGCTTTGCAATTCCTCCTAGAAAATTGCCCTACAGGATACATCCAAGTTTGCACTCTACTGTTTGGCGGTAGAATAACTGGCAAAGCTAGAAGTACTTGCTAGCTTAGGTACTAACACTAGCTTGGTATTCTAGTTTGAAAAACCAGTCTCGTGTATCTCGGGCATTAGTTATTAGTTACAGGCTTGGCTTACATTGTGTGGGGAAGTAATACTACTTCCCCACACGGACTCTGCGAAGAGTCCTACCACTAAACTACGGTTTGAAGGGCAATGTTTCCAGTGAAATTACATGGCTTAGAGATAAAACATCTTATATCTCTGAGTGACAATACGATTATGGTGCGATCACCTGAAAAATAAAGTTGGCAACACTGCTATTTATTTTTCTTACTGTTTGAGTCTCATATTTTTTTCAGTTCTATTGTATACCAAAATCGCTATCTCCTCCGGCCCTGTCGTAAGGGACTTCGTTCCAATAAAATCTAACTAATGCCCGAGATACACTGCGCTAGTTTTGCAAGCTAGCAAGCTAGTACTGTAAAGCTAGTTCGTGTACACACTGTAGCGTTGTGTATCTCGAGCATTACGGACGGGTGTTTTTTAATCACCATGCCTATATAAGATATAGTGTTCGTACCTATGAACGTGCTAACGATGGTCCAGAGTATGGGGAAGACGCGCGGCGCGCGCACGATGAGCACGCGGCCCATGGTCTCCGGGTAGTTGGCCTCCACGATCTGAATGATGCGCAGCAGCGCGCGCACGCCGGGCCGCCACAGGTGCCGCATGTTCAGCCCGTCCAGGTCCACCAGCAGGCTCCACGCCGCCACCGGCGCGTCCGCCGCGCGCGTCGCCTCTTCTAACAGCTTCAAGCCTTCTTCGCAAACGTGAAGGGTCTGGAAAGTTCATCAAATTTATTGTTTATGGGAAAGTTGAACATGTGGTTGAAAGTCAAGATTCCGGTGACGGTCCATAGAATACTAGTTTTGCTTCAACGAGGGTCACGAACGAGAATAGACGATGTAGGTTCATACCTAGAGAAAAATAGACTATAAGTACCTACTAATATTATAAAGCTGAAAACTTGTTTGTTTGAACGCGTTAATCCGGATCTACATAACCGATTTCTTAAATTCTTTCACTGTTAGATATGTACGTGATCCCTGAGTGGTATATGCTATATATAAACCATGGGCAAAGCCAGGACGGACCGCTAGTTTACTATAAAATAGTTGGGTATTTCATTTAGGGTATTTTTCTGACTAATTGTTCGCACTAATTGCCCTTTTTTCTATCATACTTCTCGTAACTCGAAGAAGTGGCACCGTTTCATGGTGGATATTCCAAAGACACGAACGAAGATGTTTGACTCTACGTTTGTGATAAGAACGTCTAGGCTGTGGAATGAGTTGCTTGACTGGGTTTTTTTTCGATAGTTATAATTTTGGTGTCTTCAAATCGAGAGTGAATCGGTTTCTTCTAGGTAAACACGCTCCATCGTAGACCGCATCGTCGCTTAACATTAGGCGAGATGTTGGTCAAGTGTAAACCTATAAAAGTTAAAAAAACGACGGTAGTTAGAGTGGCAGTATGTGCTCCATTGAGGAATGTCTTAAGGTCTCACATTTGTTCCTTATCCGTTTATTTTATCAAAATACCAAAGCTTCATAAAATTTAAAAGATTTAATGTGATTTGATTTCAGATTCAAACAAATAACTTACCAACTTCAAGAGGCCATCTTCACCGATGGATTTGAGTAGCCCCTTCACATCCATCTGACCAAGTCGAAGGACGTACAGTGGACGACCATCTGCAAGTGTTTGAAAATGCAGTTTAACCTTGTGAGCCAAGTATGAGATTTTCCATTTTCTTACTTACTCGGATTCATTAGCATCAACCTTGATTACTTAGTCGAACGCGATAATGTCAATCTTTCACTTGCGTTTACTTTCTCGAAGGCGTTAGCGTCAATCTTTTCACTTCCGTCTACTTACTCCATCTTGTGGGTTTCCAAATTCAGATAGATTACGAGCTTTTCGTCGCCACTAACTTTAAGTTAAATATGGTGAAGGAAAACGTCGTAAGGAAATCAGTACAGATTACAAGAAATAAATTTAGAGGATTTGTGAAATTTTCCAACCTGCACTTAGCTAGCACGGTGGGTTATGCTTACGCAGTGGAATCATAAAATGGGCTGCTTATACGTATATGTACATAAGTATGTGTAAATATAGTGCATGAAACTGCATCGAAATATCGGGAACTCGCTATACCATATAACCGCGGTAAATACCCCGAAATTAATAAAACTAGTGTTGTAGTAAACGCTTGTGATATCTTAAAGTAATGTTTTGTTGCATACCTTTGTCGTGATGGTGCCACGCTCCGGGGAAGTACTGCGTGACGACGTCGGGGGCCTCGTACTCGGCCAGGAGCCGGTCCACCTGGTGCTTCTTGCGCCACAGCAGCGACTGCGAGAGCATCTCCCGCGCCTTCTCCACGTTGAAGTCGCGCGCGCGCAGGAAACGGAGCAGCGTGGTGTCACTGGGCACCTACACACAAACAACCAACATTTACGGACAATGACAAAATTAAAAATTTCGATTTACCCCCGATTACCTTGGATTTGAAATTTGTTTTTCTACTACTCAAACTACTAAACTACTCTTTCTTTTCATTTGATGCACATATTGAGGGAGTTGGTCCGTCCGTCCGAATATTGGTCCGTCGCGAGCGCTGTCATCGTAATCAGTCGTTTTGATGTTAAAATTAGTTAAAAATAGTAATATTGAGTTTCATATGTAGTAATAGTTCGCTAAACGCGTAGAAAACAGTTAGTGGCATTGTGATAGTGTTATTTTTGATGATTTAATCGCGTAAATACCATTTTTACTTGAAAATAATATCTGTGAAAGTGATCCCTGATACCGTGGAATAAAGTGCATAATAGAGGATTTAGACTGGACTGTGGACTGGTTAGTGATACATTCTTAGTGAAAATAAATGAGGGAACAGTGCTAAAGACTCAGATTTAAAATTAATATAAATAAAATATCTTAAATAAAGAAAATAGTTTGGAACATTAGTTTACATAACCCTCATTTTTTGTGATAAATTGAATTACGAAGTGGACTCATAACAGTGCTAAAAGAATTCCGTACCTACCTGTACCTACTAGAATATTGCAAAAAGTCATCAACTACAACTAAACGTTACTTTCGACGCTTCCTCCAAGCGACGTTTAGCTCAATCAGTTAACACCTCGGCTATACGATCGTTCTGTACCGGGTTCGATCCTGACTGAGGACCGTAATTATTTTTTCGCTTTTTGAATTATTTTTTCATTTATTTTGTGTGACTATTTGCAAAACCACTTTTTCACTATGAATTGTGCTGCGTGCTGCGGTAACATTACTGAAGATCATGAAAATATTTACGTTGCACTATCTTGAGCTGCAAAAGCCCCATCATCTGTTATGTACCGGTGAAAGAAATGTGGAGGACATAGATTTCGCGAGTTACATTTGCCCCGAGTGCAAATGTCTGGCAAAGAAAGGAGGTGACAACACTCTAACACCGGTTGGCGTCTCTAAGAAACAAAGAGACCCCAACGTAACGATTCGTAACAAACAAGCGAGGGTCCAGAACGTGGACGAGCCAAACAAAGAAGGCACGCGAGAACTGACATTCGAAATTAAAAACTACGTGACGAAATGACAACGGTCAGGGAGCAACTCGCACAGTCAAGTTCCCTTATCGATGCGTACAAGACGAAACTGGAACAATCCGTTTCAGTCATTACCTATTATGACAAGAAATTAAATAGTTATATGACGACTATAGAGAACTACGAAAAAAAGATGACATCATACTCCTCGCGAATGGAACATTTTTTCGAAAAAATAGAGAAGTTCGAGAGAAGAGACAATCGAGCGAGTGCGAACATGTCACCTACTGCGCCGCCGGCCCCACACAATATGCGTCAGTGGCGCAGCGAGGACCCGCTCCAGCGCGCGCCGCCGCCGCCGGCCAAGCCCGCGCCGACACGCAACCCCGCACCACCGCCTAGCCAGCTCACGCCGCCGCGCAACCCTGCACCACCGGCGAGCCAGCCCGCGCCGGCCATCACTGCGCCGACGCATAGCCAGCTCACGCCGCCACGCAAAGTAACACCGCCGACGGGCAAGACCGCGCCGACTGCCACTGCGCCGCCGTGCCAGCCCGCATCGGCGCGCGCACCAGCACCAACGCAGACAGCTTCGACCAAACGACAATCATCGGCTCGAGAGTCATCGTGGCAGACTGTGACGCGGCGTAAAGAACGTTACTCACATACGAGACAAGTCGTACGCGGAAGTGGTACTTCAGACGCTGAGTTAGAAGCGATTGAACGAGTGAAAAAAATGCACGTCTGCTTCTTGAAACCGACAACCACTACAGACACTTTAAAAACATACATGAACAAGAAAAATCCATGTACAGATTATCATGTCGAGAAAATTATCTTGAAGCATGCGCACTACGCATCGTTTGCCGTGACCGTGCCAACAAGCAAGTATGAGTTTTTCATGAAAGATGATAATTGGCCAAGCAGAGTCGAAGTTAGTCCTTGGTTTCGACGCGGCGACCGGCGGGCGGTGCGCCCGTCTTCCGACGCCGCAGGCATTGCGAGCAACACCGGAGCGACCGCAGCCGCAGGCGCGGGGCGGCGGACGCAACACCGCCCTCGCCGCTCCGACGGCGGCTCCCCTGCGACGACAGCTGGCGGCCGTGGATCCAAACTCAGTATTTAATAGGAACGCGCAGTGCTTAACTCCGAGACAGTTGACAATATGCCACCAAAACATTAACTCGCTGAATGATAAGACTCAACGATTAGAAGTTCTATTAGAAACTGACCTCAAGTGCGATGTTCTTGCATTAACAGAACACTGGCTTACCGCCCCGAATCTACAATGTATACATTTAAAAGGCTATAAATTAGTGTCTAGTTTTGTAGAAATAATGTTATCCATGGCGGTTCCTGTATTTTTGTAAATGAAGCACTAAAGTGTGTCGAAAACGTTGAGTTATCAGCATTGTCAGAAGAAAGATTTTGTGAAATCTCCGCGATTGACGTTATGGACTTTGACATTACTATCATTTGCATTTATCGCACGGGCCTAGCTCATGTTAGCGGTTTCTTAAGTGGCCTGGAACGTTTGCTCGATAAGCTCAGTGAAACCGATAAAATATTTATGATTATCGGTGATATAAACATAAATATCTTAGACAACACTAGCGCTGACTTTAAAAATCTGTTCGACATACTCAACTCCCATGATGTGAGTTCGATTGTAGACTTCCCTACTCGTATAACAGAAACGTCACAAACAGCGATTGACCTTATTTTTACAAATGTATCGCGAGAACTTACTTCAGCAAACTCGATAAATACCCTTCTGTCAGATCACTTGGCCATACGCGGAGTGGTGACATTCACTCACTCAACTCCAGCACAACTCACTCGCCTCACGCGTGATTTTTCGCAGAATAACCGCGCAAATTTTGTTATCTCTATTGACAGTATAGATTGGTCTGAAGTAAGTGAGAGAAACAAGACCGCTCAAACGTTTGTGGTGGCACTGATCAATATTTTAACAAATAAGTATGATACTTGCTTCCCGATAAAACGAACACCAAGTAACAAACGTGACGCGTCGTGGGTTACGCCTGACATAATAAATCTAAAATCATTGTTGTTTGATATTTCGAAATTAGTTGACCAATTTCCTGAAGAAGAGAACTTAATAGCTATGTTTGACGATCTGAACAGGAAATACAATTCGACTTTGAATATGTCTAAAACAAATCATTATAATAGTATAATACATGGAAGTACGAATCCATCCAAAGCTATGTGGGGAATCGTGAACACGGAGAGGGGAAAACAATACCCCTAGGTTGAACTTTTCCGAGATTGTAAAAGATTGTAACGGCAGTAAGTTTAGTTCGCCAAAAATGCCGTTAATGCTATGAATGTTCGGTTTTGAATGCAGCTTCTGCCTGTGGGGCGCCTAAAGCTAATGCTGCTACTGTATGTAAAATTTTAGTATCAGCCCGTCAGGCGTCTGACCGTTCCCTCAGACTAACAAGTTTTTCGGCTGATGAGGTATTCCGCATAGTCTCCTCCAGAATACCTCCGAAAAGTCAAAAGACATATACGGTGTGTCCATGGAGCTAATTAAACTAGCAATTTTGCCTCTAGCTCCGGTTCTCGCCACACTGTTTAATAAGTGTCTTAGGGAGGGCTCGTACCCGTCGCCGCTGAAGTTATCGAAAGTGTCCCCGATATTTAAAGGCAAAGGCAAACGGGACGATATTGATGGATATAGACCAGTATCGATTATACCAGCGATAGCCAAAGTGTTCGAAAATGGCTTGAGTTCGCGATTAGTGGCCTACTTATCAGAAACCGAGGCGCTGTGTGAACAACAATACGCATACCGCGAAGGGAGGTCTACGACTTCTCTAACGCGTGAACTGATTCGTAGTGTGTTGGCTGCCCGTGAACATAAAGAGCAAGTAGCCGTCTTGTGCTGTGACTTATCGAAGGCCTTCGACGTCGCAGATCATGAGACCTTAGCGTTAAAACTGAAGCACTATGGCATAGTTGGGAAATCATACGAGGTATTTACTGACATGTTACGAGGCCGCTCTCAAGTAGTGGATGCTGGCGATGGCGATAATAAATCAGACCCGCTGCCTTCGTCTATGGGAGTACCGCAGGGTTCGTCAGTGTCAAATATAATGTTCTCTCTCTACTAAACGATCTACCCGAAGCCGTAAAGGGTGCAGGCATATTCATGTATGCAGATGATGTGGCTGCCGTAGTCACAGCTCTTACAATAGAGGAACTAGAAGATAAATTAAATATTGTAATTGGCGGCTTAAATTCATGGTTTAGTACCAACGGTTTTATGTTAAATTCAAAAAGACTCACTTCATTCACTTTTGTCTATCGGGCCACCACACGAAACCGCTAAAAGTCTCGCTAAACGGTGTTAGGATTGAGCAGGTACGGACCACCACATTTTGGGGTTCGAGATTGATCGCTGCATGACGTGGGAATACCACATCGACAAGATGTGTTCTAAAGTTAGCAGTGCGTGTTTTGCGCTAAGACGAGTATCCCGAGTGGTGTCTCCGGAAGTGTCACGTGCATGTTACTTTGCCACAGTGCATTCTCGGTTACAATACGGCGCCGAGCTATACGCGCGCGCTGCTGACTGGGAGCGTGCGTTCCGCGCCCAAAACGTGCCGTACGTGCCATCATTGGCGTATCGCAATGTACATCCGTAAGACCATACTTCAAAGAGCTTGGGATACTTACGTTACCTGCTATATTGATTTACCAAGTGGCTGTATATGTCAGAAATAATCTAGAATCGTACAACACGCGAGGAGAGACATTCTCGTAACATACGCAACGCCGACAAGTTGGATGTTATACCACACTCTCTCACGAGGTCACAGAAGTTGACTCACATTATGGGACCGGAAGTTTATAACACTCTTCCGAAAATAGTTATATCGGCCCCAAGTTTCGGCAGCTTCAAAAACAGATTGAAGTGCTGGCTTATCGATCAAACTTTTTATAGTTATAGCGAATTTTTAGAGAGTGATGGCAAAGTTCCCATAAAAATGTAAATAAATAAATTTGACATGGGTCAGTACAATTGTATTAAAACCATATTATAATCGTATAATGTTTTCTGTACAATAATTATTATAATACAGAAAAGTAGTCACTTCAAACTTTGAAAATGTATACAATTTTGTATGCTCTTTCTTTTTTTGTTTTTTATTAATTGACGTGTAAATTGTATATTTATGAATAAAGTACTTTGACTTTGACTTTGTTGTGATTATAAAAAATGTATTTCGCCATCAAGTTTGCATTTCAAGGTGCTCAGGGCACATCCATTGGTTTATATCGATGGTATTCTCCGGTTGTAATCGACAAGGTTCTAACATAAATAATTCTAAGCCACAGTACCTTCCCCTTCTGAAGGTCAGCGATCCACTTCCGTAGCTGCAGCAGTCGCGACTCCTGCAGCGGCGTCAGCGCCCCCAGGTACCGGCGGATGTACTCGCTGTCCAGCGTGTACTGGTCTGCAACAACAGAACACCTCGGCTCAACACAAGTCTTGAACATCGCCGCCAAATTACTAGCTAATCGAGTTCTTATAGGATACACTTTTTTAAATTATCTTATACCTTTAAACGACCAATTCTTGTAGGTATATAGGTATATATATATAGAATCTGAATCTCGGAAACGGCTCGAACTATTTTCATGAAATTATATATACAGGGGGTTTCGGGGACGATAAATCGCTCTAACTAGGTTTTATTTTTTAAAAACACCATTTTATGCGCGTTTTTAGACAATGAAAAACTCCTACAATGTCATTAGAATACGATAACTTATTTCACCACTGTTCTTTAAGTCTAAACGGCTCAGACGGAATATGCTCGCCCTCGGAGTCAACAGGTCCCGGTTTGAATCCTGATGAATACACTCGGGTTTTTTTTTTCTGAGAAAATCTTTTACTTAGAGCCGCATTTACCGGTCAAGCAGGTACTTATTATTTAATCCACAAAATTTACAATAACATTTATCGAAATACAACTCTGCCAAACTGCACGGCAGTTTGTAGGCAGCAATGCTCTCAGATCATTTGTTTGAATTAAATCTATATTTATCTACGGAGAGTGTGTCACTGATCTGCATGATCGAATACCACCTTGCCTTTTTTTCTATCGGACTGTACGTAGCTCAAAAAAGCGACATCGTTTCAAGGTTAATGTTTCAAAGAATCGATTTTAACGATGACAAAACCTATGACAAATTTGTCCTGTGGTATTTCTGTTTGCTGGTCAGACCAACTAACTATCCTCAAAGGTTTGCTGTGAATGGAATGAAATGGAATGGAAAATTCTTCCTCTCGCTACATATAGTAATTATTAAATATTATTAATAATAATAGATATATAGATATAACAGTAGGTATAGACAGTAATATGATTACCTTTTATGTAACACTACCAACAACACATGATGTTTCAGAGTACATTTTAACTAAGGTTGCCTGGAAGTTTTTTTACGTGTGTGTCAAATACATGGTCATTTTGTATCGATTTAATGTAGGTAATTTTTTATGCATAATTTGATACGAAGCTAATAAAAGCTTTTTAATAAAATATTGGCATTCTGCACTCCTTCTGTGCAGGTATAAACTATAAGTGTGCGAAATTTCAAACTCCGTCCACGCAATAAACGTCCACTATTCGTAAAAAAGGCAGTTTCGTAAAGTTTTGCCTCACGTATTAATAATATACCTATATATTTCCTCTTATTATACCTCTAAATGGTAAGCAACATGCCTGCCACATAACAGCATAGTCACACAGAGCTATTGGAACATAAAGAGTCGTAATCATTAATCGTAATCACTGCACTCCGCTCGTCACCCACAGATCTAAGATATCATATCTCTAAGCCCTGTAATTTCTCTAGAAATTTCCCTTCAAACCGGAACACAGTAATGTTTGCACTTTACTGCTTGATGGTAGATTATAACTGGCAAAGATGTGGGTACTTCCCCAGGACTCTGCTAAAAGAGTCCTACCACTAGGTAATCACTGCTTTCTGTTTTTTGTACTTTGATCATCTGGTTAAAATAGATCGGAGTTCTGCTATTTCAAAATGGTGAAAATACGTGGAAACTCCAGAAGTAAAAAGGGGGGATTTGCAGAGAGCTTTACACAATGATTTCATATAAGTCAATGGCTTTCCACAATCGGAGAGACGCGAGCCGCGAGCTGGCAGCGGCGAGAACGCGGATTACGAGCCCCGGCCTTGGATTTATCAGATCTATAAAAGCCACTTTAATATGAGACATCTTTAGCTTTACTTTACTACCAAATACATAGGTACTTCAGCTGCCAAAATATCTCTATATATAAAAACGTTATGTTGGTTTGTGTACGCTTCAAAAACTCAAAAAGTTCTGCACCGATCGAGCTTAATTTTAGACATATATAATCCGCATCAAGGATTGTTTTTATCTAATTTTTGCATCACAATGTGCCACAGCGAAGCGTGGCAGGGTACAGCTAGTATAAACATAAAAATGAATATTTGTCTGTAAGTCCTTTATAGAATCATAAACTATGTATTTGATCTTGTGATGATATTTGGTAAAGTGCATGAGCCATAGAAGGTTTCTGAGTTGTTATAGTGGCCGGCAAACAAGTTGACCCAAAAGTGTCGTGGAAGGGGTAAGTTCGCGCATGTGTTCTTCCACCAAAGAGACCATAAAAACGTTTCTGTGCAGCCATGTGCAGCTAACTTCATTGGGTCAACTTGTTTGCCGGCAACTATACGATTATATGTTTTCTATATTGTTTGTAGTAAAATATATAGCTAATAGGATTGTCACTATTAAGCTATGTCTAGATGCCTTAAATACTGTAAGACGACTCTGAAATTCCTCAAAATCAGAATTCCAATCTTGTATAAACTACCTACGTACTGGCTGTAACTGACACTATTTTCTATTCAACGAACATGGACGTATAAAAAAGTTGGACGTAGTATCGCTAAAACAAAAACTGTGTCGATCGAGTCGGCCACATAATGTGTACGTGTGCGCTGTCACAAACAGGCTGACACGCACACATCAGTGGGTGATTACACGCGCTACTTATGTATATGTATGCGTGTCAGCCTATCAGTGACAACCTGACAACGCACACGTTCAAATGTAGCCGACTCTAGTTTTTGTTTTAGCGAGACTACGTCCGACTTATTTATTATACGTCCATGTCAACGAAATACTTCGTATTACAGCTTGGTAGTGGGTTTCAAGGTTTTAAGATTAGGTACATCACCAATACATATTTGCTTATTTCGTTTCATGTTAAAATACACCAATAATCCGTTTTGTGCTGCCAGGTTTCCTATCTCAGGTTAAAGCTTTTTTTTTTTTTTTTTTTAAATAAACAGTGACGAGACGATCAGGACATGTGCCTGATGGTAAGCAACATGCCTGACACATAACAGCACAGTGACACGCAGCTATTGGAACATGAAGAGTCCAAATCATTACCTAGCACTGCACTGCGCTCGTCACCCAGAGATCTAAGATCTTATATCTCTAAGCCCTGTAATTTCTCTGGAAACATTGCCCTTCAAACCGGAACACAGTAATGTTTGCACATTACTGCTTGGCGGTAGAATGACTGGCAAAGGTGTGGTACTTCCCCAGGCGGACTCTGCCAAGAGTCCTACCACTACAAAAACTAGCTTTGCCCGGGGAAAGAGCGTTAAATGGAAATAGGTCAAAATAATCACACCTGAAGTATTTGGCTCACCGTACATAAATAAGGAAAATAAACGACACAATAACAATGGTATTTACCGTATATAGCAAATCCGAGATTGTTGCGTTATTGCTGTAGCATATGGAGGAAAAAATAAGAAAATATCAGCCACATGTTACAAAACAAGATTTGCGTCCTGATTTTTCATATTGTTCAAACTCCAAAGATTCGTAATTTTACGCAAATGGCGTAAAGTCTCTTAAATCATTATTGTTGTTGTAACAGTTAAAATTAAAACAGGCCTATAGGATTGAATTATTGCGAGTAGTGAGAGTATCTACCTATACATTAGGAGTTTTTTTTGAGACCACAAGAATTGGTCGTTTAAAGGTATAAGATGCATGGTTGTTTGGATGTTTGTTGCTCAATCCCGTATGAACGGATCCGGCTGAAATTTGGAATACAGGTAGATTATAGTATTTATACTTTTTATCCTGAGAAAATAAAGGGAACGTGGGGAACGAGAACGACGCGGGGCACTGCTAGTTTATTTATATAACTTCGCCGAGAGCACAGACAGTGAAGCTCATATTTAATTTTGGTTCCACTTTTTCTTATCACGCGCTTTTCTTTTAATTTTTAAGTTTTTTACAATACACAAAAGATACAAAATTAAGATCAACTTAAAAACTAAGAGTTTTGGTAGCGTAACAGGGCTTCTGACGATGCGCGCTGTCTAGGATTGCCGCCTTTTTATTTTTTTATCATTACTAGATGGAGTGACAAGAACTTAAAATTTAAGCTTCATATTCTTTAGTTATATTCTATGGCTAACTATGGCTAGACTTTTATTCGTCATTTCGTCAGGTGTACTCAGTGGGATCGTACCACTCTTAACCCTATGATTTGCGTAGCAATTGGCAGGCTTTCGCGATCGCGAATCTTATTACCAGGGAATACGGCTCACAGTCACCGTTCACAAAACGTTGAACGTCTTTTGAATCGAACAAGGACGGTATTAAGAGCTCATAGTACAAGCCCAGGTCGAGTAAGCACGAGTACCGTTCACCAGTTCCCAGAGGAAACGTCAATCGATTTACTCGACCCTCGCTTCTAAAACGTAATACCTAGCACATTCGATCCCGGCGACTCTCGACCTTGTTGCATCGAGGTTTCGCCTGTAAATGCTGCTGCAGACTTCTTTGCTGCAAGGTCGCATTTCATATGAAGGTATCGAGGATTTGTGGCGTCATAGGAAATGAAATAAATTGAAAACGGTTTTCAATGGCACGACACGCAGGTATGTACTTAACACTCGTCGAGGTGCTATGGCTGATGAGAAAATACTTTTTGAAATGACAATTTTAAAATTTTCATGCACAATTTTAAAATTTTCACATACCTTGTAGGCTGAAATTATGCAGTACTATAACAATATAATTTTAAGCTCTTAATATAACCACAATTTTTAGTGAATAAATTACTTCGACTTTTGAAAACTTGAGCACGTTTAGCATTTTTTAGTAGGGATCTTTTTAGTGGATTTGCATGACCAACTTGCTAATGTCGAGCGGCGTGGCGGTGTTGCGTTGGAGCGATTGCGGAGCAGCAGACCAGAGAGTTTACCGCCTGACTAAAAGAGCTTTGTTGATATTGCTCTCTCTTTTCGCTTGAAATGATAAAGACAGCAATAGCAAAACCATAGCAGATCTAGTTAGGCGGCAGACCGGCAAGACGCGCGTTAGACAATTTTTGGACAGGTAAAATATTGTGAGTTCGTATCACCGACATGGGGCAGTGTAATATAATAGCAGTAGATCTGTGGCTACACAGGGATTGTATTGTGGACTATTAGCGCTGTTTATTAAAAAAATATGTAATAAGTTATTCTAAGCTTTGGTGGCAACGTCCGATTAAAAATCGTCAAGTGGTAGGTTTGTGTCTAATATCTAATCTAATATTGGTAGACAATTAACACACAACACCATCTGACCCCAAACTAAGGAAAGCTTGTACTATGGCGGCCAGATAGCTGATATAATACTTATATAGTTCTAAATACATACTTTTATACATAGAAACACCCAGCGCCTTTGAGTAGTTTATCAAGTGCAACCAACTGGCTGTAACAGCGAACGAAAGTATCCTGAGCCAATCGGCAAGCTACAAGAAAATCATCTTTGAGTATCGTCATCTGCCAAACACGCATTTGGCCAGCGTGGTGAATTATGACCTTGACTCTCTCCTTGTAAGCGAAGGAGTCCCAGAAGTGGGTACAGTCGGGGGCATAAAGATAAATCATCTTATATATCTGCAGCGCTAGGTAATGATTTGGACTCTTCATGTTCCAAAAGCTGTGAGTCACTGTGCTATTATGGGCATGTTTATAGCTTACTATCAAGCCCATGACGTGCTCGTATCGTCACTCTATAATCTATATAATCTAATATATCGTCTCTAAGCAAAATTGGACTCTTTATATCTTATTCTGGTAGTCATTCTACCGCCAAGCAATAATATGTCAATGCTACTGTTTCGCGGTAGAGCGACGTCTGCAGAATACCGGGAAATGCATTAAATCATGTTTTATACGCGTTACGAACGCAGCGCACTATTACGTAGTGTTTTTAAACTCATCATGGTTCAAACAATATAAACTTCAAAACCAGCCTAGTGCGTTTTGAAGTCGCGCACAAAGGGTTCCTTTCCATTATCTAAGTTTAAAAAACCGGCCAATTGCGAGTGGGACTGGCGCACGAAGGGTTCTGTACCATTAGCAAATAAACGGCGAAAACCTCGTTTATTGTATTGTATGCAGGCCCCTTCAATTATTTATTTTATTTGAATTAATTAAATTTAAAGCGAATATAAAACTAAATATTCTGGGAATAGTTAAAGCGTCTACCTGTCACCGTTATTATTATCGAGCAGCAAACGATAAAAATCAAGTTTGTTGTATGGGAGCCCCTTAAAAAGGTGTTTTTTTTATATTAGTTGTTATAACGGCATTAGAAATACATCATCAATGAAAATTTCAACTGTTCAGCTATCACCGTTCTTAGATTCAGCCTGGTGACAGAAGGACGGATCGCGAAGTCTCTGTAATAGGGTCTCGTTCTTACCCTTTGGCCACGGAACCCTAAACACGGCAAAAACGAAGTCTCTTGTCCATACAAGATATCACTTATATTATTTATTTTTGAAGTGAATATGTAATTAATCATTTCGTTAATATTTCAAGCGTCTACCAGTTGCCGTTGTTAATATCTAATTCATAAATAAAACGATAATAAAAATCGTTAGATGGTATATTATAGTTTGTGGATTTCCTTTTATTATTCGTTTCTGCGTCGGGGATTAAAATAATAGTATTTTCAGTACATTCCTATTATTTATTGGTTTCAGGGACAAAAATACAACAATATAGTCACACGTGGAGTTTGACCTGCTGGGTCAAGGTCGGGTCAGAGCCAGGTCACCGGTGTGTGAACTTATTCTGCATCCATCGGACCGGTTCAGAGACTTGTACATTATGCACCCTTACGTAAGACCGTCGGGCGAGCGGCCGGTTCTGCCGCGGTCTAATAATTAATTACTCGGTAAACAATTACACTCTTACTTAATATTGTGAACTCAAAATGCTTAAATCGGCATTGTGGATCAGGTAGGAAGACTTCCCCGAACCGAAGGTCTCAGGATCGATTCCCAAACAATTATTTGTGTAATCAAAGTGAATCTTTGTTTTGCATCTCAATTTTACTATATTATTTCGTAAGTTTCGAAGTACGAGTAATTCTAAGTTTGGAAGTACCAGACATAAAATAATTTATTTTCTCCCCAAAAAACAAAAACCGACTTCGATTTAAAATTAAATTCACACAACTCGCCCAAATTTCATAAGAAGTCGTCTAGATAAAGCAAATTTAGTTTGGTGATCACATTTCAAAAACCACCTCATCGATTTCGATAAAATGGGAACAAACTCTGAACTATGATCTACCAAACAAAAAAGAACGATAAAAATCGGTTTTGTATACCTACTTAAATAAATAAATAGATTCACAATTGGCTGAGATATCGCGTAACATACACAAAAAACATACAACCTAGTTGAGAACCTCCTGCTTTTTTGAAGTCGGTTAAAAACAGCAACAAATAAACTACGCAAACGTTTCATATCCGAAGTATTGGCCCTATTACCATCAAGTCTTTGCTTACAGTACACGTTTAAGTCTTTATGCTTTAGATAGGGCTTACTTGAAACGCTATCGGTGACGTAGATTTACGCTTTATGTATCCCGATATTCGAGAAGCAAGTTGTAAAACGTTCCTTTCTTCGGAAGCTTTACATCAAATCAGAACTCAACCACTGCGCTACGCGTGGGGACTTTACACTGCAAGCCAAACATTATTGCCATTCTCTGAATTAGTAGACGTTGCGGATTGCGGATATGAAACACAGTTAAATATTGATTGAGATTTTTCACACACCATCATCTATTTCTCTGATTCTGAAGAAGAAAAGAAAGATATATAACATAATTATGGCTTATTTCTTGCCTCGCCTTTATAAATCAACAAATTTCTGTTTAATTTACACTATGTAGTAGACATTATCATTATAGTATTGTATTTAAGAGATATAAGATCTTAGATCTCTGGGTGACGAGCGCAGTGCAGTGCTAGGTAATGATTCGGCCTCTTCATGTTCCAATAGCTGCGTGTCACTGTGCTGTTATGTGTCAAGCATGTTGCTTACCATCAGGCATATGTCCTGATCGTCTCGTCACTCTTTATTAAAAAAAAAATGTATTATTTATTGACATTGTGTGAATTTGAAATTAATATTCATTTGACACTATATTATGCAAAGATAACTATTATATACCGAATTTTTTGTGTTATAATTTGTTTATGCTTATAAAATTCTGACATGTAAATTGGTTTATTAAAATAAAAGATTATGATTATTGTTATGATTAATTCTACTATCCTACTAATATTATACTCGTAAATTTGAAAGTTTGGACATAAACAATAAATTTTATTAAATTTGAAATATTATGTTTTTCACTGCTACATATTATGTATATCTGTTATTCTGAAACCCCGTTATTTTTAGAAATATGTTAATTTCGCGGAACTCAACATTTGCACATTTTTAACGCTAATTTTAAAATAAACGACTTAAGCGACGTAAATTTGTAAAAAAGTTAGAATTATGCATACATTCACGAGCACTGAATGATTTCGAGTGACCAAAAAGTGTGGCACGATCACGCTGCAATTCGAGTCACATCCAAAACGGTCCATTGATGTGATTTACCAGCGCGTGGGTGCTTCCCCGGATCCCCGCACCCACGGACACCCCTATCTCATGCGGGGGCAGGGCCGCACGCAGCGGAGGGGCTTTAGCTGCTATCATGATGATAATACCACAACAAACAATTCCGCAATATTAAAATAATAAAAATCCAATGTAATGGTTCCGACAGAAATAGAATCCAAAGGGAAACTAAATAATTAACTTAATCTAACTACTTACACTACGCACGTTTAAATTATCCATACACAAATTAAGGTCACAAGATAATTAAGATAATCTCGCTCACTACCAGTCGGAAGCGTTGGGCCATATAAATGCCAGCATTTAGTTTTAGTTTAGTAAATCGTAGTAGAGAGATGTCGACTGAGCGCTCGGAAAGTTTTTTTGTAAATGAGATATACTTAATAGTAAAAACCCTAGCCATGTTTTATTCAGTGTGTTATCACGGAATATAAATCGCGACGTTCCACTAAAAATAATGGGCTGGTAGCGTAAAAGACGACTTCGACTTTCTCGCCCCCAAATATAACCTCAAGTACGTCCTCGAAAGCAGAGCCGTGCAATCTCCCAGATTTACACGATCCTGTAGGAATGCTCAATGAGGGGTGTGGAGAACGGTAGAGTGCTGTTGATACCATTATTACGAACCAATTTGTTGAGATATTCCCGGTTCACTTGGCAAAGATATCTGCCCACTTTGAAGTTATTATGGTAACTTGATATTGCAAGGGTGTGGTACGCTTTGTTCGGCGCTCTTCAGAGTGCAGACAGGGGGTACAAATTCTGCACAAATGTATCATTAAGATATGTCTGCTTATAGTCAGATTGGCCTTTCGATCGCCTAAGACAGTTATGGCTTTTCTATAGTTGTTTCTATAATATCAACCAAAAATAAAGAGAGAGCAATACCGATGTCTAGACTATTAAGTTGGAGCGGTAGAGCCTTTTTTGTTCGCCTTTTGTTCTAAAACAGAAATACAAAATAAATAAATAATATATTAAAGTCCACCTTCATTACAACATGAAATAAATGATAATACTTCTTACTGATACGTAAACAAAATGAGATAACGATACGTAATTATAGAAAACCTGTATCACGGAGAACATACCTACCAGATACAAACTCATTAAGTGTATACAAGTGGCGGCATTATTGTCGAAAGACATATTTTCCAGGCAACACACAGATGATAGAATATAAACCGACTTGACTTTATTGAATATCGTCATCGCCCCTGATATCAAGTCACGATGCTGTTTAAGATGGAGCATGTCTACCTACAAAAACCCGGCACACTCTGAACTTGAAAACACCAAAAATAATATGCATCGAGAAAATCCCCACTGAAGTATTCCTTAGCCGTCTTATTATGAAAAACTAAGTAAAACACTCAAATTCATACACGACCCCATAAAATCGTACGCTTTTACAGAAATTCGTCTAAAAAGAATCGAAATAAAAATGTAGGTTTATCGATTAGCAACCCCGAACACCGCCTCCGAAGTTTTGCTGTTTCGTCCGAAAATTCCTATAACAAGATTAAATATTTCCCGGGAACGTCTCGACAAGTCCGTAAATGGGAAATGCCTGTAACGCTGGCGTTTGTTCAGTGAAGGCATTTCAGACGCGTTTAAACGCGATTCTTATTAGCGCTATTACAAACACAATCTCTATTTATAAAAATGTTATGTTGATTTGTGTACGCTTCAAAAACTCTAAAAGTTCTGCACAGATCGAGCTGAAATTTTACAATGATATATAATCCGCATCAAGGATAGTTTTTATCTAATTTTTGCATCATACTAGCTGTACCTCTGTTAAGTAATCTGTTTAATAACCTGACCTGGTAGGACTCGTTGCAGAGTCCACCTGGGGAAGTACAACACTTTTGTCAGTTATTCGACCGCAAAGCCGCATTGTGCAAATATTACTGTCTTCTGGTTTGAAGGGCAATGTTTAAGTGAAATTACAGAGCATAGAGATAAAACATCTTATGTCTCTCGGTATCGAGCGCAGTGCAGTGCTAGGTTCTTCATTGTCCAATAACTGCGTGTCATTGCGCTGTTATGGGCAGGCGTATTACTTTCTATCAGGCTCATGCCTTGCTCGTCTCGTCACTCTCTACTATATAATAAAGAAAAACAAATAACGAAGGGAAATACCAAGTATTCATTATTATTTCTAGACTGAATGCTATAGAATTCAACACAATCGGGAAACTACCACCCACGAGGGTGCGCAGTTCCGCCTACGTTTTGGATTGTCGATAGCTTCCATGGAACGCTGAATGGAACGCTTTTCCTATCGAGTCTTAATTAATTTTCCGATTAATTACTAGATGTCCGCCCCGGCTTCCCCCGTGGTACATTATGTAGCACTCATCAGGATCCCGTGAAATAATGACTGAACTCGGTTCATTGATTCCTGAGAATATCGCTTTTAAACAAAACAGATTTACAGAGATTAGCAAAGGGAGGTGTTTAATCTGTGAGCAAAGGTGAGGTATGTAATCTATGGCAAATGTTTATATTCAATGACGCAATTTTAGACACGTGCCATGTGTCATGTCAAAGCACGAAACGTACGAAAACTCTGAAAAAAGGAATATTTTCCCCCGATTTTGTAACATTCTTGATTCATGCTCCGCTTCTATTAATAGTAGCGTTATGTTCTATAGCCTAAAGCCTTCCTCGATAAATGGGCTATCCAATAGAAAAAGAATCTTTCAATTCGGACCAGTACTTCCCGAGATCCTAGCGTTCAAACAAACAAACATACTCTTCAGCTTTATAATATTAGTATAGATAGATAGCGTAAATAAAGTTAACTAACTAACTGATATTATAAACAAAATCGAGCAGCAAAAATGGTGCTGGGCTGGACACATGATTAGATGCAAATATGAAAAATGGAGTAGAAAAATAACCGACTACCTAGAGATGGTTTGAGAAGGAAGGGGAAGACCAACGAAGAGATGGGAAGATGAAATAAGAATGGCAGCTGGTCCTTACTGGAAAAGAGCCGCCCTGGACAGGGCTCATTGGAAAGAGCTAGAGGAGGCCTTTGCCGATAGGCACTCTGAACTAAGAGATATTATACATATAATCAAAACCGAACACTTTTGTAATATTTTAAGATAAACGCACCATGTTGAAATCAACCTAATGTTTAACTTCAGAAATAAAGGCTTATTATTATTATTAAAATAAAGTTACTTGGGATGATGGCTGGTTCACAAATATACCATACTAATTAATCCATCCGATTGCGGAAAACATGGGCACGTGTTTTTTTGTTTTATCATATTATTAAAAAATCGACAAAGACACCATCAAACTTCCGGAGTAAAGAGTTGTGACGTCAAGTCTACATAAAAAATGTATAGACGTGACGTCACTCGAAACTTTTAAGTACTATATCTTCGTCATTTTTGGTCTTTGAAAGAAAAATGATAAAGTAAAATAATTTTTAATTTTTTTTTTGATTTCGGTGTCGTAGTTCCTGAGATTACCGCGTTCAAACAAACGAACTCTTTAGCTAGGTGAAGTAAAAACTTCTTTTTACGAAAATTATGTGGACTTAGGAGTATGAAATTTCACACTACGAAATAGTAAATCGATGTCTTATTGTAAATGTATAGCAAAGATATAGCAATGACGAACGTCATCAACACGAAGGAAATGTCAATAAAACGTACACACGATCATTAACGTTCTAAATATGTCCCATGAAACGTTTCTCAACTAATACGTAACTTTTTACGACATAAAAGGGACAGTGAAAGGTGCCATTATGCGTGAGCTGAGACCCGGTCATTGAATAAAAAGCTACCCTTTTGAACGACCAGAGTACCACGAGTTACGATTTTTCCCAAGTAGCGACACTAATGTTTATTTGCCGACGACACAGGAGGAACATGTTAAAAAGTGTAGTTTCATTTTTTCGTCACAAGACTTGAATAGTGACGTAAGTTGTAACATTTTGTGACGTGGACATATTTGTAGGATGTGTGGGTGTTACTGCAACGCCCACGCCGCGCTGCCGGGAGAATTTATGAGAGCATCGGGGCATACGATGTTTGTGCAATGTTATGGTTAGATGGCAGAACATTTTCAAGTTATACTTTTTTGGAGAGTTAAGAAAAATTATGAGAGAAAACTTCTTACGATGTCCGCGCACACTGTCTCGAAAAACCGACACTCTGAAGTTTAGTAAACATTTATTGTAAAACCAAAGGACTTAATCACTATCCAAATTATTTTACAATCTCAACTCGAATGAAGTCTGTCTTCTCTACCCCATTTCAACTTTTTATTTTTTCAAAATTTTTTTTCGATTAAAGGATCTTTAACTGTCTGACTTAGAAAGCCTCAAGTGCCTACCAAACTTTGGACTAAGGCACCAGGCG
This sequence comes from Ectropis grisescens, assembly GCA_017562165.1. Taxonomy (NCBI): domain Eukaryota; kingdom Metazoa; phylum Arthropoda; class Insecta; order Lepidoptera; family Geometridae; genus Ectropis; species Ectropis grisescens. Next base: position 23,437,255 of record CM029774.1, read on the forward strand.
CATTCCCTTGTTTTAACTATTGGTGGTGGACAATTCACACACAACACTATCTGACCCCAAACTAAGCAAAGCTTGTGTGATGGCAGCCAGATAGCTGATATAATACTTATATAGTTTTAAATACATACTAGAAACACCCAGACACAGTGCAAACATTTGAATTCATCACACAAATATTTGCACTGGGTGGGGATCGAACCCACGACCCTCGGCTTCGCAGGCAGAGCTACTACCAACTAAGCCACTAGGGCAGTCAATACGAGTACGTTAACATTTGACCTCCATCTCAGCTGATGTTAAGCGACGACGCAATCTACGATTAAAGCGTGATTGGAACCTAAAAGAAACCGATTCACTTTCCACTTGAAAACCCCAAGATTATTACCATCGGGAAAATAAACTAAAGCAACAACCACAGCCTTGAGGTTCTTAAAACGAAAGTGGAGAACTCTTTAATCTAGAATCAAATCCTAAGTACACACACGTCGAGTGTTGTATTAACTGCGCAGTTCTCCGTGAATCAATTTACGTAAGTTTCAGCAGTTCCTCCGAGCGACGCACACAAGCGAGGCCGCTTGTTTCGGAAGGCATTGTCTTTGACTCAGCAACGCTTGTTCAGTTTTGGTCCTTTCGCAAATAACGTATTGTGTTTTCAGGGCCGGGTATTGTTGCGGGATATTTTTGTACCGGTCGCCCTTCATTTCAATGGCTTCTATGGCACAATTCGATATATAACACTTTAATATCTAAACTAATATTACGAGTATAAAGATGAAGAGTATATTTGTTTGAACACGCTAATCTCAAGAACTAGTGGACCGATAACAAACATTATTTCATTGTTGCATTTAGTACGTAATCCTTAAGTATAATAGACTAAATGTGTACCACGGGCGAGGCCGGGACGGACCGCTAGTTATTGATACAGATGATACGGCGTTAACTACGCCCTTGTCTCTATACCTATGTTTAGGCGTTCGATATATATACCGGGAACGCATTGCGGCACTACAAGTATCCAGTAAAGGTGTGTTCACGGCCTCAGTTGGAAGTTACAAACTGCATTGCACCATCTTGTGGTGTCACTCCGAAGACGCCACAAAACGACCACAACAAAAAGACAAAAAGTTTTCAAGAGAGTCAAGACCATATTTCACCTGTCTAACCAAAAGCGGGTTGTTCAAAAAATGTTTTTGTTCAACAGAAGTTCGATATTAGTGTTTTATTTTTGTAATCTTTGAATTTATTTGATAGAAAAAGTTGACGCGGACAAAAAATAATTTTAAATTTCTCACACAACTCTAACCATCCCCAAACATACCTTGTACTATGTCAGATAGGACAAAATACTTAATATGTTATCGTAAATACAAACCCCAACTAATCTTGATACAGGGCTCAAGGCTCGCTACGCCACTGTAGAGAGGCCAAAACTGCGCTGCTCAATTCAAGCCAGAATAACCAAACCAGAATAACAAGGGGTATGCAAATAACGTACCCTTAGGATACATAGCTATACTTTAGTGGAGGACAAGAAATATACTGTATATACAGAACCTATGCATTATTACTAATAAAACAATACACAGGGCTTATTCGCGCCCTAAATTACTTCATTTCGCGAAAGTTTAAAAACTGACGTTATCGTTATACCGAAGATTATCCTAATTCAGATTATTAGATATGTTGATTGGAATGTTTCTTCAGTAGTTTATTTGGAATATTTGTTAGTAGGATTTAACGTAAAGGATTACGGCTACAGTTAAACAACCATAATAAACATAATAGCACAGACCTGTTGTTTGCTGTCCTAATTATATTATTGGCCTAATCAAGTTGGCCTGAATACAACATTCTGACATAAGTTTAGGCAGATTTTATTTTTACAAACATAGACAAACTTACGACTCGATAATGAGCTGTTTTTTAGACAAATAATTGTATCCGTTAAACAGATATTTTTCGTAATGACGTGACTAATATGTTTGTTTATTTATCGTTAACTTTTACGCTTCATCATACATAAATACGGTAAGCACATTTAGAACAATCTATAATTACCGTGATATTTATCTATATTATATCTTTAAACGACCAATTCTTGTAGGTATATTATATATATTTATATATCTGAATCTCGGAAACGGCTCGAACGATTTTCATGAAATTATGTATACAGACAGGGGTTTTCGGGGACGATAAATCGATCTAGCTAGGTTTTATTTTTTTTAAACATAATTTTATGCGCGTTTTTAGACAATTAAAAACTCCTACAATGTCATTAGAATACGATAACTTATTTCGCCACTGTTCTTTAAGTTTAAATGGCTCAGACGGAATATGCTCGCCCTCGGAGTCAACAAGCCCCGGTTCGACCAGGTCAACCAGGTACTTTTTATATTAAACGAAATAGCAAATTAGTTGATAGTTGTAATTCAGTATTAAAAAAGACTCGCTACCGTACTGCCAACGTACTCTAGTACGTAGCTAGTAACTATTTTGTTCTTCTTCTGAATAGGCTCAATGCTAAAACTGATGCTAAAGACACTGGCCGAATCTTATATGTCAGGTTTGGCCAGCAGTGGACTGATTATGACGTTGATGATACCCAACAAAACGAGCATTACGCTATTACGAGTACAAACAAAACAAACGTCTAGCATTAAAGCTGCTTGTAAATAAGAATTCTATTCTCACCCTCATAAATATTTCTCAACTACCAACAAATGCTAATCTATTCATGACTCTAAGCCGATGAGATTTAAGTCCAGAGTCCGATGTAAGCCCTAGTCTAGAACCTAGAACGAGGAATTCAAGCTTTTAGGGTTTATGTAAATGGAGTGCTTCCAATCCTAGGCTCGATACAACCGTATCGTGGAAGGTTGTGGGGTGGAAATGGGATTTATGTTTGTTTACATGACTTGACGATCTTGTTTGGGACTTGGCATTTAGTTTGCCAGAATACTTGATTGTGTAACCAGTGATATGCGTTGGAATATTGTGAAAGACACTTATCTGTCTCTGTCTATTCCTCGTGTTTGTAGTGCGTTCTTTGTCATGCGTATTGTTTAAATATTGAATAACAGCCCTTTATCTATACTGACTTTAATTCGTGAGTACTCAGCACTAGACCGGTAGTAGCTGGGCGGTGTTTCCACGATACAATAGAAAGCACTGTTCTTCTGCTATTTAATTACTATCAGTAATAAACAGATTCCATCTTTCATTAGTTTCTAAATCCCAACAATACAATGATGTGTTATTAGCTATTAACGCTGAAAACCTTCTACTATACGAGGTACTTATACTGCTGCAAAGTGTCTGGGTAAATTGATTGAAGATATCATTTGCCATGAATACAATTTTTATATTTATAAAACTTTGAGGTGATACACACCATTGCACACACACATACTTTTTGCATGCATGAATTTTTAGTACATAACTATAGACTATATACATATAGTTGCTAATTGTAGTCTCTCTAGTCCGCACCGTGGATGGCAAAAAGCCCATAGACTTTTGTTATCGAGTTTACAACCTCATGAGCAAAAATAAAAGTGAAATTCCGAGTCCATGCCTCTTTTATTTTTATTAAATTTAATAGAGGTCCTCTGATCGTCTGTTCTGTCGAGCCTCGTGCCTGAATCAGTACGGATGGGTCTAGGGATCCACAATTATTGTTCAACCACGGCGGGTGAGATTCCAACCAGTGAGCACATGATCTCAAAGCTAGTTTCTGTGAGCAAAAGGAAGCGTGATAAGAAAGTCAAAAATGTAACCAAAACGTGAAAATCACACACAAATCACATGTTTGACCCACATGAGCCCGCGGTCGGCGATGATGCGGCTCAAACCAGATTCGTCAGACTCGCGAGACTATTTCCGGCACAATCCAGTTTACAATAACAGTTGAGGATCACGATGCTTATCTATATCTATACTAATATTATGAAGCTGAAGAGTTTGTTTGTTTGAACGCTAGGATCTCGGGAAGTGCTGGGCCGAATGGAAAGATTATTTTTTCTATTCGATAGTCCATTTATCGAGAAAAGGCTATAGGCTATAGAAAATAAGGCTACTATTAACAGAAGCGGAGCATGAATCAAGAATGTAACAAAATCGGGAAAAAATATTCCTTTTTGAGAGTTTTCGTACGTTTCGTGCTTTGACATGACACATGACAGCATGTGTCTAAGATTGCGTCATTGAATATGTGGGGTCCTTCGATCCTACTGTCAGCAGCGGTCGAGAGTAAATAAAAGAATGGTTCTAGGATTTTTTCTGATTTATTTCATATCTCTGTCTCTTATATACTATTTCTGACCTAATGTAATAATAATAATTATCCTACTATCCTATAACGAAACCTTACCGAGTAGAGAACACTTACGTACTTAATTACTGCAATTAAGATAAACTATATATTTCATGCCTTATTCGTAGTTAATCTAAGAGAAATAAAACAACGGATAAATATCTATTTATTCAAACTATTATAATGCAAGCCTTACGAAACATCGCTCGCACACCTGGCACGGCTGTTATATAAATATACGGAGCCGCGCCCTTCATTCCACGGCGAGGCGGCGGGCGGCGCACACGTTTAGTTCGATGCTATGATTACCTCGCGCCGTGCACCGCTACATGATCCCCCCTCAAGCGAAGCGTACTCTCGGTTTCACCATGCGTCCTGCCCTCGTGATGTACGGCTTCGCTGACTCAGTTTGATGCGCTAGTGGCGTAGGGCTTTCTTCAATCCTTGCAGCAGGTGTAGACTGGTGGGCAGATTTCGTCAGTTTTGATGTAGTGAAATCCGATTTATCTTGCACGGTGTCGTCGTTAAGCAGGTAGGCCGGTTTTAACCGATCGATCGACACATGTGTTGCTCGAAGTGGAAACTGGATCTTGAAATATTTTTCGCGTCGATCGAGCACTTCATACGGTCCGTCGTAAGGCGGCTGGAGGGCGCCTCTTACTGTGTCGTTGCGCACGAACACGTGAGTGCTCGATGATAAATCTTTGTAAACAAAGGGTTGTCTACAAGTGGTTTTCTTCCGCTGGACAGGCACTATTGATGCCATGGTTTCAGTGAGGCGGCGTACGAACTCGGTGTCTTCAATATTTGACTTGGTAGGTACAAAGATATCTGACGGTACGCGTAGCGTTGATCCGTAGGTCATCAGGGCTGGACTCAGGTTCGTGTCTGAACACAATGCGGTTCGTAGACCCAGTAGTACTGTGGGCAATTCTTCAGTCCACCGCGTACTTGCGCCTCTTGCCATGATAGCCGCTTTTAGTGTTCGGTGCCATCTTTCGATCTTTCCGTTTGAAGACGGATGATAGGCTGTGGTTTTGATATGAGCGATGCCAAACTTCTTTGTAAGGGCGCTGAATACTGCCGATTGGAACTGCAGGCCCCTGTCCGTAGTCACGCGAAGTGGGCAGCCAAATCTTGCTATCCATCCCTCATACACAGCTCTCGCCACCGTTCCTGCCGTTATTTCTCGGACCGGGATCGCTTCTGGCCACCTCGTGAAACGATCGATTACAGTTACGATGTATCGGCACTCGTTAGAGGGTGCCAGAGGCCCGACAATGTCGAGATTTATGTGCTCCCAGCGACTGGATTCAGGAATCTCGCCTAAAGGACTGGTCACGTGACGATGTATTTTTGCGCGCTGACATCCGATGCATGATCTTGCCCAAATTCCGACTTCTTTGTTCATTTCCGGCCAAAAGTATTTCGATGCCATCATCTTGCGTGTTGCTCGCACGCCCGGGTGACTAATATCATGTTGCGCTTTGAATGCCGCGTAACGATATTTCGCAGGTAGATAAGGTCGTGGCGTGCTGGTGGATGTCTCGCAGGTGATTGCTTTTGTTATGCCGGGCAGGTTAACGAAGGTGAAGTTCAAATTGCTGTTCTTTCTAATGTCCTGTAGTTTTTTATCTGCATTTTGATCCTCGGCTAATTCTTCATAATTTATTATCGAAGTTAGTTGGATCTCTTCAATTTCTTCGAGTCGGCTCAGTGCATCGGCTGCTTGATTTTTTGTTCCGTCAATGTATTGAATATTCGAACAAAACTGGCTGATGTAATGTAGTTGACGCTCTCGCCGCGTGTGTCACTTGTAGTCGATGGTTTTAGAAGAGCGTACGATAAAGGCTTGTGATCTGTATATATAGTGATATCGTTGCCTTCTATCAACCGGCGCAGGTGTTTCACAGCTTCGTACATAGCCAGTAGTTCTCGATCATAGACGCTGTATCTCCGTTGGGTTTCACTCATCGACTTCGAGAAGAATGCAAGTGGCTTCCAGTTGTTATTTACTTTTTGAAGACATGCCGCTCCTAAACTTCTGTCACTGGCATCAGAGTACAAACAGATTGAAGCGTTTGGTACTGGATGTGTCAGCGTAGTCGCATCGATAATGCTTTGACGGCATTTATTGAACGACTTTTCGGCTTCTGGCGTCCATTGTATTTGTGTCTTGTCGTTCTTTTTTGTATTGTGTAGGTACTTATTCAGCTCGTATTGATGTTCAGCCTGATGTGGTAAACAGTCGCGGTAGAAGTTCACCATACCCAGAAATCTTCTTAGCTCTTGTACCGTCTTAGGTTTTGGATACTTCTTGATAGCTTCGACGCGATCTTCTGTGGGCTTGATACCTTTGGATGTCACTTCGCAGCCGAGGAACTGTATCTTTCTTTTCCAAATTCGCATTTATCAATATTCAGTGAAATGCCGAATTTACTTAGGCGCTCGAGAACTTCTTCTACGTGTCTTCTATGCTCTTCTGGATCTCGTGAGTGGATCAACATGTCGTCCACGAAGCAGAAGACGTGGTCATCCAGCCCGCGCAGTACTTCGTGCATGAATCGTTGAAACGTTTGGCCTGAGTTACGTAGTCCAAACGGCATGCAAGTGAATTCGAACAGACCGAAAGGCGTGATGATGGCTGTCTTTTCTGCATCTTCTTCTCTGTTAGGAATCCAGAAGTACGCTGTCTTGATGTCCAATTTTGAGAATATGGTTTTGTCGTTCAGCTGGTACGTAAAACTCTGTATGCGAGGAATCGGGTAGCGGTCTGGTTTCGTCACGGCGTTCAGCCTTCGGTAGTCACCGCACACACGTAGTGATCCATCTTTCTTTGTAACTACGTGCAGCGGACTGGCCCAGGAACTTTTAGAAAGTCTGCATATGCCCATGTCCACCATCTTTTCAAATTCAAGCTTCGCCGCTTTGTACTTGTCTGGCGGTAATGGACGTGGCCTGGCGAACAGAGGTGGACCCGTTGTTTCTATGAAGTGCTTCACATTGTGTTTCGGAGGTATCTTCAGTGACATCGGGCGAAGTACATCTTGGTACTTCATCAGAATATCGTGGTATACATGATTACTGTTAATCATATAGACAGCAGGCTCATGGTTCTTTATCTTAATCGCGTTCACATTGATATCCGTAATTTGATCTAGCAACTTCCGACGATGCAGGTCAACGATCAACTTGTGACTTCTGAGAAAGTCTGCACCGAGGATAGAGGTCTTCACTTCGGCGACTATAAAAGTCCATCGGAAACTGCGCCGCAGTCCAAGGTTTAATTCTAATGTTCTTTCGCCATAGGTTCGTATCGGTGTGTTATTGGCGGCATAAAGCTGGTACTCTGCAGTAGTTGAAGGACTCTGGCTTCTGTTTCGTACCGCCAGTACAGAAATATCAGCGCCGGTATCCACGAGAAAACGTTCTTTTGTGTTTACGTCGACAACACAAAGGCGATGGCTTATGGCTGGGACATCGACGGCCGCCACGGTCGATGTCAATGTTAGTTTCCCGCTTTCTTCTGCTTGGCGCACGGTGACTCGCAGCGTCTGGCGTCGTCGCCGTACCGGAAATGGTACCGACATAGCCAGTCTGGGTCTCCTGGTTTTCTTCTATTTCCAGCTGGAGTCCGAGAACGCGATCTGTAGCGCTGGCGAGCTCCAAATCGTTGGTTTGTACGCAGCTCAGCGATTTCCAGTGAGAGTTTCTCTATCTGCTTCGTGAGTAGTTCCAACTGTGTGCCTTCTAAACTGGTACTGGAACTGGCCGAAGTCGTGGCTACAGCAGCGATTGTTGATCCTCCAGAGTGTTCCATCATTTTGTCTGCCATAGCTGCCAGGATGTTCAGAGACGATTCAGCATTCACCGACAGCACCGCGCGTATCTGTGTGGGCATCTGATTCATCCACATGACCTTCAGTGCGTCGTCCGGAAATTTTTGACCGCCTAGTTCCCGCATCCGCCGTAACAGCTGTGTGGGCTTTTGATCCCCGAGTTCCAATCCACTGAGCAGTTTTGAAGTTGGCGATGTTCTGATTCTTGGTATACCGATATCAGACGATCTTTAGCGCTTCGTATTTTCCTGTTACTGGTGGCTTCAATATGATGTCGCTCACTTGTTCGATGTCCGATCGTTGTAACACGGGAATGACCAGATTATATTTTTGCTCTTCGCCAAGCTTCTGAGGAGAGATTACCGCTTCGAATTGCGCAAACCACAACCGAGGATTTTCTCGCCAAAACGGTGGAATTCGCGCTTGCAGCGAGACGGTCGATAGCTCGCTCTTCACTTGCGTAAGGTCGGCTTGCGTATTGTCTTGCATATTTTCCACACGTGTCCTTTTTTCGGCTGGTCACCAAATTGTGGGGTCCTTCGATCCTACTGTCAGCAGCGGTCGAGAGTAAATAAAAGAATGGTTCTAGGATTTTTCTGATTTATTTCATATCTCTGTCTCTTATATACTATTTCTGACCTAATGTAATAATAATAATTATCCTACTATCCTATAACGAAACCTTACCGAGTAGAGAACACTTACGTACTTAATTACTGCAATTAAGATAAACTATATATTTCATGCCTTATTCGTAGTTAATCTAAGAGAAATAAAACAACGGATAAATATCTATTTATTCAAACTATTATAATGCAAGCCTTACGAAACATCGCTCGCACACCTGGCACGGCTGTTATATAAATATACACGGAGCCGCGCTCCCTTCATTCCACGGCGAGGCGGCGGGCGGCGCACACGTTTAGTTCGATGCTATGATTACCTCGCGCCGTGCACCGCTACAAATATCACAGATTACATACCTCTTGAATATAAAACCTTAGCTAATCTCTGAGTTGGTACGACCAATTTCCGACAGGTGGCGTAGCAGGTAGCTGAAGAGGTGATTTGTTTGAAAGCGATATTCTCAGGAATGACTGAACCGATTTCTAAAACTTTTCACCGTTGGATATGTGCGGGATCTCGATGAGTGCTATATATGTTTCACGGGCGAAGCCGGGGCGGACATCTAGTAAATTATAATTCTTGTAATTAAGCTCATTCATTTTTAATTCAACGAGATCCTCGGTTTAACTATATCTTTGTAGTGGTAGGACTCTTTGCGAAGTCCACCCAGAGCAGATCTTATCGACCTTTGCAAATTTTTCTAGCGCCAAACTGTAATGCTAAAATATCACTAAATTCCAGTTTGAAGGGAAATGTTTCCATGAAAATAACAGTGCAAAGATATAAATTGTCTTATGTGATCTTCTTATACGATCGCAGTGCGGTGCTACCCAAAAAGGAAACGATATAAATATTAAATACTCCATATTTGAACAAAATTTGCTGCTCTACAGTACCTCTGTAATTCCAGAAATTGGCCCTTGTTTATTCTGTCTGTGAGTTTAATTTACATGTTTAAATGTTGTCCGAGTCTTAAACCTAAATTATAATTCGAATAATCCGCAGTAAACAATATTATCACGCCTTCCTGTCGTTATCGACGTCATCCTCTTCCCAAACGGAACGGCGCAGGAAAAAATAAAACAAAAAAACATCATGTAACAAAATCTATATTTACAAGTCTGTACATTTACTTACGTTAACTATTACTGGATCTTCTGCCGAATAACGTGAAGGGGGAGGAGAGGAGCCAGAGCATCATCATGCTGAGGATGAGGACGGACACGAGGCCCTCCCACCTGTTCAGGTCCACTGGGAACGAGGCTGCGTTGTGCTGACTCGCAGAGCACTCGCAAGGCCGGATATTGTTCAGTCTTTCTTCAATCATCCTCAAGTTTCTAGTTTCCATCTCACGCTTCAGAGCTATTATGTCGACCCTAGAAGACCTTCTATCTTCACTAATAGATCCCGCCGCTTGTGGTTCCGCGGGGAACGTGGTTTCTTCATCGGTCAAGGAATTTGTTTCCGTGTCAGAGCTTGCCATCGTGGTCATACTGCGGCGTAGTGGTGCGCTTTTGGGCTTTAACCCTAAATTACTTATAGACCTCTTGGTCTCCAGCGAAACGCTTCGTTTTTTTGTTTTCTTTTCTGCTTTTTTGTTTGCTTTTCTTCCTTTTTTGTCCGCTTCCGGACTCGGGTTGTTGTTTCTTAACTCGTAGGGTGAATCATTTGTTTCTGTTAAACGATATTTGTTGTGCATGCTTTTTCGGGAGGACTTGGGGGTGAGTTTTGAGATAGTTCTAGAAACAAAGCTCTTGTTGTTTTTGGAGACGACTATGTCGTCGTGTTTGGCTATGTCGTCAAAGCTGCTGGACGTCCCTGTGGGAGAGAAGCAGGGAGTTAGGATGGGATGTGGGAAGGAATATAGGTAGGACTTTTCGTACCAAGGTAAAATCATGTATTGAAGATTAAGAGTTGTAATATATATAATAATTAGGGGATAGGAAATAAAGAGGCTTTATTATTATTATTATAATACTTTTAAGCACTGTTCGCCGTGCAAGAACATGGCGGGTGCGTCGGACTCGACGCCACTAAAAGTGGTACCCCTATCAACTAAAATAAATAAATAAATATCGGTGGACAATTCACACACAACACCGTCTGACCCAAAATAAGCAAAGCTTCACAAAAACCCTCACAGGTTTCTCCGGCACGGCTTGGAGTCAAGAACTCGCAACCACAGAATTCGAAACCTTATCTCACAAGATTCAAGGCTATTCCACCACACTGCCCAATTCCCCACTTGGCCAGTGTTGATTATAAGTGAACTCGATTTCTTTTGGATTCGAAATTCGGATATTTTTTTTAGCATAGAGCGGATAGAAAGTTATTTATTGTGAAGCAAACAAACAGAAACATTACTGTAAACCATATATGAACTAACAACAAATGGTAGAACATGTTGATTTCTTCACGTCGTTTCTTCACACAGTTAAAGCCTAGTGATAATGACAAAGTTATACATCTACACTCTATAGCAATACTGTCGCTAACTGCCGACACAACAGACTGCGTAACTGAATGTTGTTTACAACAATATCGAGAGAGCCAGCTGTTGCGAAACGGATTAATTGTTCCAAGGGCTGAAGCCGGTTCGAGGCTGTCCTTGTAACTCGAAGGATAACTCCGTAATAGGATTCATAACGGCACCCCCGAGACGAGACTCCAATTAATCGGCTCGTGTAAAAACCTTATTTTGATCTATCATGGCCGTACACTATTGTTATTTTCAATTACGGGATATTGATATTTTTATATAATACTAGCATTTTATCTGTGACTTCGTTTAGTAGTAAGAAACTAGTTACACAGCACTGTTTAGAAAAGAAGCTAGGCTGGTGATTGCTGGTGATTGAACTGATAAGGCGAGTTGGCTGCGACAGATGGATACAAAATAACATTGAAAAATACTACACAAATACTTGGTTTTATTAGTCGTTTATCATCATTTAAAATCACATTATGATAAATTGTTCGCCATTTAAGAACTTACTGGGTAACAGATTTGGTATCAGCAAGTTCGTGATTGCCAATATCTCTGCTACAGTCTTAAAGCACAAACTCGATATTTTTTAAAACGATCCCACGTTTGTTTTTCGTTTCTAAAGTAAACACGTTCAAAATGTTATCCGATCCAAATAATTTAATTTTTTAATTTTTTTTAACGTATTTTTTAAATTCGGTTAATATGCAAAGACCCCGGGTTTTTTACTTGATAACTTCAATATAGGACTACACTTTAAGATTAAGACTTATTCTCTACCGCCCGAGGGCACCCTTCGGAATATCTTTTGATTTCATCTGCCAACAACTTTGAAGTTAATCCAACGTGAGGGAAATAAACCTTCAAAGGAAATAACAAAGTACCGTTAGAAAAACAGAAAATATATGAAAAATAAAGTCTTTTGTATTCAAGCAATGAAACGAAGTCCGTTTCAAGAACGATAGAAACCTGATAAATAAATAAGTAGCGTTTATTGAGCGCTCAGGTACCCATGAACCGGCGGCGCTGCTCCGTAGTGGAACATTGGAAAATGGAAACTATTTTGAACTAGAACTCTTTTAAATTTTTTGAACCCTTTTCAATTTCAAGATTTATAAAAAAAGTACTGTTCGTTTTAGACAGAGCATCTTAATAAACCGTGCGTTTTACATTACAGTAACGCACAAGTACGTAATGAGATACATTGACATGAAATTGCTGAAATAAGAAACTCTTTACGATCAAATAAATATGTTACAAAAAATTTAAACATCTAGCTTTAGAACCAGATAAGTAGGCGGCGATTAGGGAGGCATTTGCTCTGCATTTGTCTACATCTGGTCAAGATAAAATAATAATAATTATGCTTGAAATTATCAAGACAATCTACCAGTGTAGAAAACATAATAAAGGACGAGACGACATTTATCGGGCATGCCGCCGCGCCGTCTCGGAGTAATTCCTCCGCCTATTCACATCTTGCCTACGGCGAGTAACTTACACAGCCACGTCCTAGTAACCAAGATTATACTAGTAGGTAATCTTGGCTACTATATCCTACTTGCTCTTCGAAAGGGTTTTGTCAAAGTCAATGTTATCGTAACATAAGTACCAGCATCAATTTGATTGTATGTGCTGCTCTATGGTGCCAGTAGAGCAACGATCTATCATCGCGGACTAGTGCCGCTATCAAGCCTCATATCGTAGTGGTAGACCGGTCTCATCGCAGGACTATGGTCTACTATATCACCAAGCAAACACACAAGACGAGAAAAGACTCATTTTGCACGTAATTAAAATGTGATTCATAAGTCCATAACTAAGAGGGGGTACTAAGATGGGAGTTGGGCGTTCAAATCACTAACTCGACCAAATCACCAAAGTTCAACCAAATTTTCGAAGCATTTCTCGAAATAATGTTTATAATGTACAGGACTTAATCACGATTTAATTCATTGTTGAAATAGCTCGACGTCACGAGAGTGTTCTCGTGTCCACGGCGGTTGTAACGCTGCCGAAACGTCGAGGTATTTAAACAATGAATTAAATCGTGATTAAAACCTGTATGTACATTATATACATTCAGTGTTCAAATCGCGAAACTTTAAAAACAACAGTTCTCCAAACTTCACTGCGCGCAATACTATTCCTTTATTTTTTATCAATATTAATAATTCAAAGCTTCATATTATCATTCTTATCTACCATTATTGATGTCATTGACGACTTGTTTGTTGTACAATTTTTTTCGGTCTATCTCCCTTTCCATCCATTCAGAGCGTGTAACGCGCGTTGGAACTTCATTTCATAAAAAAAACAGTCTAACTCAATCATCTCTATTTTGAAGTCGGCTAAAAATATGACGCACAAACAGGCAATCTAGATTAAAAATTAAAAATCCAATTTTTCCCGCCCCCGTGTATATTTCAGGCTCAAATAAACATATCTCTGGTAATCCGGCCTCCTCGGACTCGCTATAAATATTCAGCGGCACGGGATTGACCCTAGTGGGTAATGCCATATTGATTTCTAAAAGAAACGACGATCATATTTTAACTGTGACGAAATGGTGTAGCTTTTGGCCGTGACTCGACTGATGGAAAATTATGATTGGGTCTAAGATGGAGACCGCTTTTTGGAAATTTGTAATAATTAATTAAATATAACGACAGGTATATAGAACTCATGACCTACGGCGCTATAGAGTAAATCACTACCAAATGAACGACGAGAATAGAGAATTTCTTGTAATCGTAAATTTATTTTTATGGTATAGATTCTAAGCCCTGTAATTTCTCTCGAAACATTACCCTTCATACCGAAACAGTGATATTCGCACATTACTGCTTTACGGTAAAGTAACTAGTAAAGGAGTCAAATTCCCCAGACGGACTCTGCAAAATAATCAGTTGTTAGAAACGTCATCGATAGATATAAACTTTCGAGATTAACTAAATGGAGAGGCGTATAAAACACGTGCACCCGAAAATAGAGCCCATAATGTTTCAGAACAATTTACAGATTTTTGAACGGAACTGTAACCAAAACAAGTACCTGGTTGACCGAGCTCTGCTCGGTATAAATGCGTTTAGGGTTCTAGTAAAAGCTTAGGGCTTAGTAAAGATTTTCTCAGAAAAAAAAGAACAAAAAGAAAAGACCCGAGTGTAACCATCAGGATTCAAACCAGGGCCGGTTGACTCTGAGGGCAAGCATATTCCGTCTGAGCCATTTAGACTTGAAGAACAGTGGCGAAATAAGTTATCGTATTCTAATGACATTATAGGAGATTTTCGTTGTCTAAAAACGCGCATAAAATGATGTTTTTAAAAAATAAAACCTAAGATAAGATAAGATCGATTTATCGTCCCCGAAACCTTGTTTACATAATTTCATGAAAATCGTTGAAGCCGTTTCCGAGATTCAGATTATATATATATATACCTACTAGCTGAACCCGCTACTTCGTTCGCGTAAGCAGATGTTACGGACTTATACATTAGTTGAAAGTACGTCAAAATTAACTAAATTTGGATAAGTAGCTATTGAAAACCCAAGTGAACTTGTTTTTTCACAAAAAATATAATTAATTATATCATCTTTATTATTCTTCTTTTAAAATCTAACATACTTTAATAAGTAGGTTTCGTAGTAATGAACACAACCGCAATTGTTAAGTTTGTAGGATTTTATAGGATACATTATGAAAAGCTGTTGTGCATGATCTTATACCTACTTATCTCTTTTTCTAGCTGTTACCTGCGACTTCGCCCGCGTAAAATTTTGAATGAAGCCTTCAAAATGATTAATTTATTTGAGTTTTAATCTTACGCAAGCAAGTTGAACCTATAAATCAAAGCAAAATGTAAGTGAAATGGTAATGTATAAATTTAATTGTAACACAGAAAAAGAATCAAAGAACGAAAGAATCCAAATTCGGCATAAAATCATTCTAGCAGCAAAAAAACTCATTAGTACAATTAGGAATACCAGTAACGCCACCTAGTGATGAAAGAAAAAATACATACCACAATAGCAAAACATTGATTTAAATGGGGTTTAGTGTTTGAGATTTAAACTGACATTAGCGCCATCTAATGAGAATATAACGTTGCTTGTTATTTTGATTGTGCATCCAAAGCACCTGTATTATCTACGCCAAAACGGGTGCATATATTTAATATAATATAGAGTTAAATTAAAATATAGACTTATTACCCCATGTGAAATTTTAGACTCTAAACTATCTGCATTTCGTAAGTCAAACCAATTCGTTTTGTCGTTTTAACGTTAATATTTGTTTCCTTAGGGCCACAGATTACATACCTGCTTAGGGCAAATGCTTCTATTCGGGTTGATAAGTAGTCTATGTGGTATTTCAGACTATAAGCTATTCAACTGTTTCATTTTTCTACCAAATTTGCTTAGTATTTCTGACGTCACAGTAACCTATAAGTAACCGATTTGCTATTTTTGAGTACAAACTAAGTACGTGTGTTTCGAATTCCTTCCGAATGTGTTCAGCCGTTCCCACGTTGTCCTGTAAATATTATGAATGTCAATGTTTGGATGTTTGTTACTTAAGCATGGCGGAACGTATTTAGTGATCGGGTTGAAATTTGCAATACAATTAGATTATAGTTTGAAGAACACATAGGCTAAGCATTGCTACTTAAGCTTAACCAAGATATAATGTGTTTCAAATTGTAACTCAATACATTCAGCCGTTCCAACGTAATTGAGCAGCAAAATTTAAACATTGGCATATTTGTATAATATTGGTAGGATAGGATTTTACAAAATTTTAGAAAAATTAAACCGGTCAAGTGCAAGTGGGACTCGCGCGCGAAGGGTTCCGAACCATTAGCAAATAAACGGCTTTAATTGTATGGGAGCCCGCTTCATAATTTATTTTAATTAATTACATTTAAAGAGAACATAAAACTAAATATTATGTGAATAGTTAAAGCGTCTGTGACAGGCACGTTATTAGTTATTAGTATCGAGCAAGAAACGGTAAAAATATGACGTTGTATGGGAGCCCTCTTAAATAAATATTTATTTTATTTTTAGTATTTTTTGTTAAGCCGGCAATAGAAATACATCATTTGTGAAAATTTGAACTGTCTAGCTAACACCGTTCCTGAGATACATCCTGGTAGCAGACAGACGGACGGACGGACAGCGAAGTCTCAGTAATAGGGTTCCGTTTTTACCCTTTTGGTACGGAACCCTAACAACGGTCTGCTTCGGTCACCGAAGTTTGTTAAACACTACCTTAAAATTTCAAACAGTATTTGGATTGAAATAATACGTTTTCTAATAAGTTACGGCTGGTCTAGTAAGTTACAGCTGACCTAGTCAGGAGAACGGCGACTGTCGATCCGGAGACCTAGGGTTCAAAACCACGTGCACCACTATCTTTTCAGAGTCATTCGTAATGCCGGTAATTGAAACGGTGAAGGAAAACATCGCGAGGAAACCGAAATGTCCCTAGAATCTAAGTTCTAAGTCATATGTCATCCACCAACCGACACTGGGCCAGCGTGGTGGATTATAGCCTTGACTCTCTCCTTGCGAGAGAAGGCCCCGACGCCCAGCAGTGGGAACACTTAATGGGTATTAAATGGCTATTTATTATGCTAATATGTTTTCTTCTAAAGAACAAAATCTACTTCAATGACAGGTAATTTAATTCTGTACAGATATATCTAAGCTGATTTTAGTTTTTTGTTGATATTTGAAAAACTACCTCCCTGTTTTCGATATATGAAAGTCTTTGAAGTCCTCTGAAGTATTTTCTACCAAACAAAAAAGGAATTATCAAAATCAATTCACAATTAGCCGAGTTATCGCGTAAAATCAAACAAAATAAAAAAACATGCAACCCGATTGAAATCCTCCCTGTTTGAAGTCGGTTATAACCGAATGATGTTTGTTTTTCCACACAAAAATATATTTTTGATAATTATTCTTTCATTCAAGACGACGCGACGCGATCACGTGGTCACGTTCTTGAATCTAGAATCTAGATATTCTGTGGATCGTCTGTGAGACACAGAATACTTAGAAGTTAGTATGTACCGAACGCGCCGCGCGTGTCGTTATTATTTAATGTTTGTGTAATTTCCGAACCACCAGACCGATAATGTTCAAATTTTGACGGGACAGTATTAAAAGTATGGTCTTTCTAACAAAAAAAGAATTAATTAAATCAAACAACGCAAACATGAGTTACAACCAAATACACATTCTGACTTTCACCCCTTCCCGCAAGAAAACCGATCAGAATTTGGGGATCAAAAGTAGCCTACAGCAATCTCCTTAGTATAATCTAAAATCATGCCAAGTTTCAGCTGAATTGAATCAGTAGTTTCGGCGTGATGCGTGATCTCTATACAGAAAGACAGACAGACAGACAGACAGACAGACATGAAAGAAAAAAAATGCAGATTCGCCATCAGTATCGAAAATAGAGTGCCCCAAAAAAAAAATTTCAAAATATCTTCAATGTACAGAATTCGACCCGTTACAGTTTTATTATAAGTATAGAATAGATATACCTACATGAATTGGTAGTTTAAAGGTATAAGATAGAAACATTTAAAAGCCGTAGATGTACGAATCCGACCGTAGAGTCGGCTACGGCGGGCGTTAGCGCGCGATTGAGGGTCACTTATTATTTACGGGTGCTTGCCTCCATGTTTAGGGGACGGTAGGCCTCGAGTTGACCTTGCACGCGTGACTTTTACTTTTATCTATATTCCCCTAGTGAGGCGGTGATGATGCGTAACCTTTTATCCCACTACGGCAAACCCTTCCTGGGTTACGAGATATGCGTACGAAGGAATACATGTTTTTATAACGCCCGTGGCATCGAATCTCTTAATCTTAAACAATAGGACAGATCTAGATGGGTATTTTATTTGAAAGCATAATTGATCATGACGAAACACGACGCAATTGAGAATAGTTTTCGTTACAGTTTCTAGGAGTCTCTTAATCCAGATATAATGGGCTTAAGGCTTTAGGCTAGACTCTACTTTAATGTAAAAGTAGTAAAGTATTTGTAAGATATAAATATTTTTAATTTTTATTTTATACAAAAATACTCTTTTTTTTCAATACGTATTCACATATCTTATACCTTTAAACGAGCAATTCTTGTAGGTATATATATATATATATATATAGAATCTGAATCTCGGAAACGGCTCGAACGATTTTCATGAAATTATGTACAGAGGGTTTCGGAGACGATAAAGCGATCTAGCCAGGTTTTGTTTTTAAAAAACGCCGTTTTATGCGCGTTTTTAGACAGTGAAAAACTGTTACTTAAAGATTAGAATGCGACGGTAAATTTTGCAACGTCGCGCGACAGTATATTAGCTCAGTCGGGAAGATGGGCGGTCATAATATGGTAGGTCCGGGTTCAAATCCAACTTGCCTTGCTTTTTTCTGTTATTTTTTTTTTAAGAAAATCAGTATGTATCTATTTAACCGAGCAAAGCTCGGTCACCCAGGTGCTAGGTGATAAATTGCGACAAATTTTGTTCACTATAAGACTAAATTTCTTTGAAGATGACAATATAATAATCATGGAGGAATGAGAAATATTTTTGTCATTCTAAAGAAGACGAAAGTACTGACAAACAATAATCAATTTAACAGAATTTGTGCCGTAGTCTACAGCGCCGGGATTTCGAGATTCAATCGACGAAAACTGTGTTTGTCCGTCTGAACTGCCGAGAGGCAGACTAATAAGGTGATTCGCTCGTCCTAATAGGGCGCTTTGTCCTTTTTCATTGCCAGTTTATAGGGTGAGGACGGATACTGGCGACCGAATGATCTAACAAATCATACTTCAAGTACACGCTGTGTGGAAACTTTATTTGAAGAGTAAACTCTGCGTTTCAAACATTCGTGACGATACGATACGTCGTGTTAGTAAATAAGCGCACTAACTAGAAGGTAAGTACAAATATATGTTTTTAAGCTATTGCATAGCTTTTATCGCGGGCCTGGGGACCGAATTTTAGTGATCGTGCATCTCTTTCTTATGTTCACAAGAAAGAGGGATAGAAGACCGTAACACCGTCCTCCCCACTCGGTCATTCTACTTTGAATCTTATTTGTATTAGCTTTACATACTAAATGCTCTTAGCAGTGTTGCCAACTTAACGGATTTCCCGTGATATTTTTTATGGTAAACAAATGTCACTCTTCAAAATAAAAGCAATTTCGAAAATTGTTAACATCCCTATTGCTTATGTTAATAAAAATGCATGCAACATGCAATAGCTTTACCGCGGCAGTCTCCGAGTGCCACACTTCTTTTTTTTTATTATTTCAGGTGACGAAACCCATATACAATTAATAAAATACAACAATTATCAGTCATCATTTTTATTAAAATCAATTTCAATAGCAATATAACCAAAAAAAGTTGCAGCAATAATTAAAATACAACAAAAACATGTCAATAATCCATCCTCTTTACTTTTATTATTGATTTTATTATTGATACTTTATTTTTTAGAACTGTTTGTCGTAGATAGTCGCTACTGCTCACAAGCTGTGGGCTAGCGTAAAAAGAAAACAGTCCTACGATATGTTTGACACCTCCCCAACACTCCTAAATTATTGCAAAACGTTTATTTGGACATATCCAGATAAGAAGTACAGTTTTCACAATTTGGCCGATAAGTTACGTAACACTATTATTACAGAGATTAGCGCTTAATCAAGTAACAATTCCCAGATAGCCGTCCTAAGTACCTGTAATTCCCTGATCCAAAGCTCCAACCCAAGCACTGCTTCAATAAATACCGATACGCGACAAGGACCAGCGTTCTGTTTTATTTAAAACAGTTGAAATTTTACTAAACGTCTGAATGATTCACAATTTACTATCAAATTCACGGTTATTGCACTAAAAGGAAAAACAATAAAGAATATTTGGCGGGAAGCGGTGGCCATCATTTATGATATCAACACACGTTTTGTAAGTGCACACGATGATTTACAAGCCACATAATATAACAATGCCTGTTCATTATTTTCAATTCATTTTACGGACAAGATTTACCGGCTAATGACAAGATCACGTACTGCCCTGAAAGCGTTGGAACATCGCCAAGGAATACTAAGTTGATACGGTGGGCTCCCTAATAAGCTGCTTGATTCTGTAATACTAAAACTAAAACTCGTAACACAGAACAAGCTTTGGTAGTGGTAGGACTGTTTGCAGAGTCCGTTTGGGAAAGTACACCACTTTAACCAGTTATTCCACCGCCAAGCAGTAATGGGGAAACGTTACTGCGTTCCGGATTGAAGGGCAATGTTTCCAGTGAAATTACAGGGCATAGAGATAAAAATATTACATCTATGGGTAACGAGCGCAGTGCAGTGCTAATTAATGATTTGGACTCTTCATGTTCCAATAGCTGCATGTCACTGAGTTGTTATGTGGCAGGCGTATTGCCGACCATCACGCACATGTCCTGTTCGTCTCGTCAATCTATACTATAAAACAATTAATTGTACAAAAAATGTCCGCGATCCAGAAAGAATCACACCATTGTGATTATACATTTTTTGTGCGAGTATTATAGAGTGACGGAGATTGCACGTAACAGCACAGTGCCGTGCAGCAACATGGAAACCCAGAACTGCAATGTAGTCTTACGTTCTTGTAAGTACAGGTCAATCAATCTTTATCATCATCAAAACCTTTTGAAATTCGCTAACTTCCGGCAACGATAAGTCGTAACGAGTCTCTGGGGTCCAGTTTTCCCAGAATAAACACGATCCGGCTCCATTTTGATTTTAGCAATTACGGAATACAAACCCAGTCAATGCGGAGTTTGATACTTATTACTTCGGAGAGAGATTCGACTACGTTCGTAATTCCCAGGCTACTTCTTCCCACTGACTGCGGTTATTTTATTCGATAGCGATGAAATAGACGAAATCGAGAGTCAGAGAAGCTTTTCAAATCCTTAGGGCAGTATACAATTTGTATATGCCCTGTTTCTGTGACAATAATCCTTCTATACACACTTGGATGTTTCGTAACGTTTATATCAATACATATATATAACGTGAATTCAATTCGGTATTTCAAATCGTAAATGTTTACACATACATCAACTGGCTGGGCATACATCGTAACGTTTCTGAAGTGGTCAATGTGGTCTTAAGTAGCAGGCTAGCAGGTATAACTTATCACTAAGCTGACAGTCTTTTGGTCAAGCAGACGCTGCAAACCGATCTTCAAATTACTACAAATAAAGAGATTTCACGTGGAAATGGAGGCATAGCAAACCATCAAGAGAAAAGATCTTACCAGGCTGTGCAGGTGGCCTGGCCTCCGGGAAGTCCTTGGGCGAGAGGGGCTCCGTACCCCTGGAGACAATCTTCCGCAGGTACCGGTTGTAGCCGGGGTCGGCCTCCGCCCACGGCCGCAGCTCGCTGATGCCGTCCGAGTGCACGCCCTCCATGAACGACTCGATCAGTTCCTTACCTGCAGATGCAAATGGGAATTGAGTTGTGAACCCTGTTGCGTGCTTTAAGGAAAGTTAAAACAGTTCCACGTATCCGACATGGCAAAGCAATTGTTGTATTATAAACAATTGGTAACAATATTGGTGTCTTCAAGTCGCGAGTGAATTGTTTTTTTTTCTACAAGCTACATCGTAGACCGCTTCGTCGCTTAACATCAGACGAGATGGTGATCAAGTGTAAACCTATAACAGTTTAAAAAATCCACAATGCAAATAACAATCAGTAGATGGTAATGAAGAATTATCATCAGTGCTGCACCATCTGGGTCTGGGGGTATTGTGTAGGCCTGTGGAAAATAAAATAGTTTATTAGAATAAAATAGTTGCTCGTTCCAACCGTTGCGTTGGAGCAAAGGTTGGCGACGTGGCGTCATGGGCTCATGAGCACTTTTGCGCCCGCCGGGAGCAGTTCGAGGTGGATTATTCGGAGATTAGATTTTAAGGGGGAAATTGATTAACAAAGGCATAATAAAGGCAGATTGTAGTTAAATTACTAAATTTACTAGAATATACTAAATTTAGAATTATTAGTTTATTAGAAACACTTCAATTAAATTCATATTTCTAATCAGTCGGCCATTATGAGCTACGGAAATATTGCGCATTTCTGTATAGGTATGAAATTGTTGCAAAACACTGTGCTAATCGAATTGAGCGTTGATCATTACGCCTAGCGCCAAATCTTAAATTAAAATAAAATCGTAAAATAGATAAACGGCTACCTTATTCAAAATACGTATGTCCATTTCGTCACTCCGTAGGGTTAGGTAAAGCATCATAAGCATCCCATCCCACACTTCACGGAGTACTTCAAATGTGTTCTAACGGGCTGCTGTAGATGTGTCTCACCCTTGGCAATGTTGGCGGCGTACTGCTTCATGGAGAGTTTCTCGACCGTGTTCTCGAGGCCGAAGAAGTTGATCACGTCGAGCAGCGCGCTCTGCTCGAAGCACGTCCACTCCGCGTTCTCGGGGTGCACCTGCAACCAACATACCCCACATTATTGTTCAGCTTTTCTATAGGACTCCTCGTAGCTCGAATAAACGCCATCGTTTTTTATGTTTCAAAAACTCGAACAAAGAGATTTGAGACTTTATGATAAGAACGTCTAGTATGTGGAATACGTTGCCTGAGTGGGTTTTTCCCGCGGGTATACTTGGTGTCTTCAAATCGAGAGTGAATCGGTGTTTACTAGGTAAGCACGCTCCATCGTAAAGCGCATCGTCGCTTAACATCAGGCGGTCAAGTGTAAAAATATAAAGTAAAAAAACAGTCACCTGACCATTCCAATGTTTAAACTGTAACTCTGACGATACTAGAACGGTATTCCTTAGGTTCTCTTCGAAAGTCGGCAAGTTAACTAAAGCTCCAAAGTTAACAAACCCAATGGTAATTGATATCAAGAGTAACAGTCACGCAGACTTGACTGACTTCAGCTTTGGCTGGCCTAGTGGGGCTTAGTTGGTAGTAAGCCTGCTTGTGGAGTCGTGCGTCGTGTGTGCGGTTCCCACAAAGGGTAAATATTTGTGTGATAAATACAAATAATGTTCTGTGTCTGGACGTTTCTATATTATAATAAGGAATTATTAACAAATATATGCGTTGTTCATCAGCTATCTGGCGCCCATATTACAATCTTAGTTTGAAGCTAAATTGTGTTTAGTGAGAAATCTCTACCTATATTTGTAGCGTTTGCCTGTAACATGCCTGTATTTAGACGGTTTAAACGCCTCAAGAGTTCGCAAGTCCACTGGCGGTGCACAGTCCTCAGAGAGTGTTGGTTAACTCAGGTAACCATTAAGTTACTTGCGGCCTCTAACGCTGTTCCATTTTAATTGCACATAGAGTAATTTCCATTTAGGTACCGTGGAAAGTATAGTGAGCATAATTTTATTAGAGAAGAAAACTATTTTGTAATTTAGCTGAGGAACGAGTGCGATTGTGTTCAGCTCACGACTTGCTGACCTATTGTCGCAGTTAATCAAATAATTTACAAATCGTGTCACTTTCTTTACAAAGCTTAGAATAGAAAGGCTCAGTAACCACAGTAGACTAAAACTGGTAGAACTTCGAAATCTTTACAATCTGTGTTTCAAAACCGTATCTGTTCAGCCATTCTAACGTGATTGAGCCACAAACATCCAAGCATTGAAGTTTTAACTATTAGTAGGATTTGGTCGTCTTAGTTTCAAATATGTTTTTATTTGTTAGCTAGAATGTCTAATTTCACAATTGTGAGGTCGCTGGTTGGCATCCCGCCAGCACGCCTGAACATTTTTCCAACTGCACATTTGAGTTTGTCATCGTCACTGGTTAAAGCAACCAGGAGGGAAAACACCGTGAAAGAACAGCGTGTTCCAAGAAAGACATCGACATGAGGTTTTCAATGATATATAGATAGATACTCTTTATTGTTCACACGAACCAATATACAGACAAAGAAAATGAATAAAATACTACAATGCTACAGCATGCGGCTTTTTCGCTGAAAGCGATTTCTTCCAATGAAGCGCTTATCTAACAGAAACCAATTATACTTTTTGTTTAAGGACATCGGGATTTTATTGATCAGAGAATATGAATCTCGGACAACGCATCCCACAGTTCAGATGATCGTAATGCGAAAGACAAACTTCTTCGTTAGATGTTTCAACGGCAGCCAATAATTAATGTCCCGTTTTCCATCTCTTAGGATTCCAATAGAAAAAGTTGTATTCAATATAGATAGAACCGCTATTCATTCCAAGTTAAGCGCTCTACAGACGATGCCCTGAAATCGGAGGAAATGACGTAGATGTAGTGGAGCACTAAAATAGGGTATTCTCTACACACGTACAAATCAGTCAGTACGATACTGGCTGTACAACGGACTGGTCGTCGATCAGAGCAAAGAGTATGTAATTACTACGTAGGAGTCGGCACTCAGTACAAACCAATAACAGCAGTTAACATGTCTGTTCAATACCAACCTAACAAATTATTTAGTTTTCATAATATATGTAATATTAGATTTAAATAAAGTTTCTAGTGGAAATGAAAACTTTATGGTAAACTACGTTTTATATTTACAATACAATAGAAAAATAAATTTACAGCTAATAAAGAACAAAAACGCGGAAATAAATCAAAGAACAATTATGATCAACACGCAAATGCCACAATGACTAAACAATGCCAAATTGACAAATCGCCTAAATTGGTAAAGAGATGCCCGATGATATGATATTATATTATATATCGTAAAATGCTATTGCCTATTATAAAATTTGAAATCGGATCGGTTGAAATTGCGAAAACAGTTGGATTATAGTCTGAATAACTTAGACTTTATCAGCTGACTATTATTATCATCATATAAATTCAGACCAGTAAAACTGTGTTGCCAGACATATTGCATGCTTCTAGAAGAAGAGGCCAGTTTGTACAGGTCAACTTTTAAAATGTTTTGAAAATGTTTTGTATCACCTTATCTTACCTTTTAGTTTAGTTAGTTTATGAATAATATTTCTAGGATTATGATGGGCAACAAATTTGTGTGTTTCTAATGGATAATACTGTTGGGGCTATTAAAAATTTATCATTTTACTATGTACAATGTAAAATGTCATCATCATCAGTCTGTATTCGTCCACTTCTGGACATAGGCGTCTCCAATAATATGCTTCTCAACCCAATCTTTGGTCTTACGTCTGCTACCGCCATCAATTGCCTTTCATGTATCGTCATTCCATCTAGTATCTCGAAATCGTATACTACGTTAATTTTTACATAAATACACGGGTAACTCACGTTTAATGTAGTCAGTCCAGTCCGACTCAAGTTTCGATCGCGTCCGGCGATCTTTTCAAGGAGAGTGCGCGCGCGGGTTCGCAGCTCGTTTAGCACGTACTTGTAATTAAACGTGAGTTACCCGTGTATTTATGTAAATGTGTAATAACCACGTTAGTTTTCATACTACGTTGATTCGCGGTTTAGCCAACAGCTTGACGTCTTGCTTGAAGTCAATCTGACCAAAAATCGACTGTAGGTATATAGGAACAGGAACTGAAACAATTTTAAATTCCAAAATTTCTTCAAATAGTGAGTCAACATGGATATAAATACTATTTTAAAGAGTAACCTACTTCTTTACACACGTATTTATTCTGTACTAACTAAAATACTAGTTGTGGAAGTGTCATACTTTTGTCGCGGCACATCCCTATGTTGTCGTAGTTGACATAAACCTTATCCGCTTACGATTGGCACAAAAGAACCGTGCCGAAAACTCCTATCTATTCTATCTATTGACTTACATTTTATCTGGTTTCCGCAAATTTCAAATTTATTATAGACCATCTTTTCGGCGGCATTGTAGTAAAACGTATTCACTGCTTAATGCTAACATAATATTATTATGCAATATCTTCTATTCAACTTCTATTTCTTCTTCTTTTTTCTATTAAGCTCCTCGATTAAAATACACGAAACACAATACAAGCAATGTGACGGACATGACCACAGACTTAAGTAGATACTTTGATATAACAGTGAAAGAAAGAGAAGCTATACATACTGTGCTCTTGACATGGACCGTGTAAATTTCATACATTTATAATTGTTCCAAGTTATGATACACTTACAACTTACAAAACTAGGGCGTGTATTCCGCAATTCCGAAATCTTGGAGATTTTTTTTGATACTTAAATTCCGAAATTGAAACACTTTAATATCGTTACTACAATATCGGTATTTTGACTACCAACTTCTTTTCTAACGATACACACACGCGATAAGTTATTAAAATAAACCTGAGCGGCTCCAAAATTATTGAACTGGATTTGTTTAACCCCACCATTCTCCTACTTCAAAGAACTTTTTAAATCTTTACATAATTACCATAAGCTTCCTTTTAGGTCAAAAATCAGTCTTTCCCTAAAGGCCCCTTCTGCTTTAACTAAAATGTTCGATGGCATATCGTTTACTTGCAGGGCGGGCGACTCAGTTATGGAATAAATTGCCCGTGCACATCAGGCATTCTCCTTCACTGAACAATTTGAAAAAATATGTTTAACAATTATATTTGTTAAAATTGTAGACTTGTTGTTGGAAAATTTACTACTTATGCAATTACAGGCGTTTTTTATTTATGTTGTAATCGCATTACATTTATTTATAATCGTATTAATTAGTATTGGTATTATACATCAATAATTAAGTACCTACTAGTATTGTTGTATAAGATTAACTAACTACAATATCATTATATTGTGTTTTTATTATTATTGTGTCTTTCATTCCGTTTTTTTTGTTCTTGTTTGCGCACCCCATATTCTGACTATTTTACAAATTCTTTTCCGTCCTAAAGTTGGCTGGAATAGATCGCTTTCAGCGGAAAGGCCGCCCACTGTCGCAGTACTTTTTACAATGTTTTGTTGAGTTTTGCTGTGCCTTTTTTAATGTGTCAATAAAGAGTAAGCATAAATATTAATACATTTTGTAGGTAAAATCCAAATACATTTTCCAGTTTTGAAGCTGTTCCGGAATTCCGATATTGGGTATTTACTATCATGATTCAGTGCAGGAATTGAAAACTTTCCGATATTACATTCCCTACTTAAAACAAAAACATAGGTGTTGCCATGGCACTTACTACTGAGAAAAGAGAGACTTAGGTTAAAAACTGGTTGTAAAAACATCATGAATTATAGACAAAAACATTAGGGATGTTTTTGAAAACTTGTTGTAGCGCACACACAGATTTTTCGTGGGCTGTGAATGAAATGAAAGAAATGTTCAGATGAACTCAGTATCGCCCAGAGGAGATGATCGATATTCATTGATGGTGATATCAATTTAATTTTGCAGATAAAAGTAGTACTGCGTAGTGGTACTAGGCGCAATCCGAACGGCTCAAATTCAAAATGACAATCCTTGCTTCTGTAATTCTAAACAGATAAAACAAAGACCGAGATGTGATTCCGTGTCGGATCAATCCGACTGGTTTAGAATTGCTACGCTGGTTTCATTTAATTTCTACAATAAAATAGTCGTAACATATATCAACTAAAAATAAAACATACCTACACTTTTTATAGAAAAGAGTGCTTGTCACTGTTTTCTATATAAAAGAGCAGGACATGTGCTTGATAGTAACCAACATGTCTGCCACATAACATCACATTTTTGGTAGTGGTAGGACTCTTAGCAGAGTTCGGCTGGGGAAGTACCACACCTTTGCCAGTTATTCTACCGCCAAGCAGTAATGTGCAGACATATTGAAGGGCAATGTTTCCAGAGAAATTACAGGGCTTAGAGATATAGCATCTCAGATATCTGGGTGACGAGCGCAGTGCAGTGCTAGGTAATGATTTGGACTCTTCATGTTCCAAGAGCTGCGTGTCACTGTGCCGTTATGTGGCAGGTATGTTGCTTACCATCAGGCATATGTCCAGCTCGTCTCGTCACTATTTACAAAAAAACACAGTGATACGCAGGTATTGGAACATCAAGAGTCTAAATTATTACCTAGCACTGCACTGCACTCGTCACCCAGAGATGTTTTATCTCTATGCCCGGTAATTTCACTGGAAGCATTGCCATTTGAACCGGCACGTAGTAATGTTTCCACATCACTGCTTCGGGGTAGAATAACTGGTTATTTATTTCAAGATAAGTTAAGAAAATATTTTGTGTACGATTTCGATTACTCGATCGTATATCGTACTATAGCCAAAAGTCGTATAAATACGATTTAAATCGTATGGTTGACAACACTGGCTGAAATCGGACCCGATTTTTGATAAGTGATTTATCACGCCCCTCCGCCCCTTTTTCGTCATTTCCTCCGATTTCAGGGCATCGTCTGTAGAGCGCTTTATATGTGTAATTCTATGTGGTAAACTGTGTTTCATTATTGACAATATAGTGTATATTAGATCACCTTTATTCATCGTGCAGTCAAAAATGCAGTATTTTCGTCATAATTCCATTGTCATGTTTCAACAACTACCCTAACAAGGCGTAATGCTAATTTAACGCTTCCATTATCGCCAGCCTTGAGTGTGCACTGGTGTTTTGTCACAATTATGGTTAATGCATTATGCAAAGTGATATATGGTTAATACAGTATGCAACCTTGAGAGCTAGGTGCTTCAACGCGACGGCGGAATGTGTCAAGGAATGTCGATTACCTTAGACTGGGAAAAAATAACTTTTAAATCGTCGTTTTAGGTATAGATATAGATATAAACACTAATTATTGTTAAGAAAAATCAACTGTAGCCCAGGTTACATAAATATCTAATTACACCAATATTATAAACGTGATAATTTGGATGATTAAATGTTTGCTGCTCAATCGCGTTGTTAAGAACTGAACAGATCAGTCTAGCATTAGTTTACAATGATGTTTTATTAGTTTCTGGAACTAGATCTACTTACAGCAACCATTTCAATCTCAAACTGAGGCCTGTAAAGTCGTAAAATCGCCATTTCTGATAGCGTTGTGGAACGTAACAGGTAGGGAGATAAGAACAAGACCAAGCTCAAAAGAGTGGGAGACGTTTGAGCCTCTTTCCTGAAGTTGAGCTGACGGAATAAGCTTAGTGTTTTGTACTGGGATATTTAAGAAGGCAGCAAAAACAAAGAGTTGGCAGACACGCATGATCTTTGAATCTTCATATAGAGTATATTTGATAACGGTATACACACGCATGCATACACATGGCGTAAACCTCTTATTTTTTCTTCGTCTTCTCGTTGTGTAAGTGATCCAATTATGGACTACACCTAAAACTAACCTTTTATAATTTTAAATACAACACATATATATACCTACATTTTAAAATGTTGTTTTTTTTTCACTCAATGCGTAGCTTCCTCTTATTATTATTTTATAAGACAGTCGAATTTGTTGTGAGCTCACTCTTGCTTACTACACTAGTATAACTAGCAACGGACCGCGGTTTACCCGCGTAGTTCTGACAAAAAATAGGCTACGTGTTTCTCCAGACTATAATCTATTTGTATTCTAAATTTCAACTCGATCCGTAAAGGCGTTCCGACGTAATAGAGCAACAAACATCCAACATTAGACATTTATAGTAAAGGCGTCTCAGTAAAAGTGCACTTTTTCATTTTAAAATAAAAACAAGTATTTTATGACAGAGTTGTGATATTTTTATTGTATTGTAAAGAAGACATGTTCCGATTAAGTATGGAATAAAATATCCGGCAAATGACCCCCACGGCTCCGATGACAGGCCATTACTCTTATCATGAAAATAGCACAGTAATTTGCCGGATTTACAATACAATAAAAATATCACAGCTCTGTCATAAAATACTTATTTTATTTTAAAATGAAAAAGTGCTTTCTTACTGAGACACCCTTTATTAAGTAAGATTACGGGATGTTTACCGTAATTATAAATGTACAGGAGAGCGAATTCCCGATATTTTAGATGTAGTTGCACGCAACATTTTTAAGGATAAACTGGTAAAGTTTAGTACTGAAAATGTATAGCAGAACTAAATTCCGATTCATTCTTGTACATCACATATTGATATTTGAAACTCCGGATCTTGTAATAACAGATTACACGATGCCACGAACCGACTATGTGTTGAAGGAAACTATTAAAATAATTATTGATTACGTATTACCTATATTGACGCGCGATATTACACTCTACAACGATGAGGTTAAGGTGTAGAGTTGGAACTTTCATCTGTACAGCGCTGAAGTAAATAAATTAGTTAAATACATGTGTTGTGGTTTGTAACACGGATTGAATCGGAATGCGATTAATATTCATGAGACGCGCTGAAATACCTGAAGTTTTTTTCTAACGGACAGCTCGGAGCTCGAAGAAGCGTCTTCGTTTTATGGTTGACGGTCCCAAGATTCGAACGAAGAGTTGACTCCACTTTTTATTATCCACTCTACTCACTACACTACACTCCACTAGAGTGATCAGACGAGAAGGTTATGCAACATGCCTGCCACATAACAGCAAAGGGACACACAGCTATTGGAACATGAAGAGTCTAAATCATTACCTACGAGTAGCACTGCACTGTGCTCGTCACCCAGAGATCTAAGATGTTATATCTCTAAGCCTTGTAATTTGTTTCAGAAAACAGTTTTTCTGTAAAGTTTCGTTATTAACATGATAATTACGAAATATTGAGATATTTAGATTTTCGTTGTGCAATCACGTCGGAACGCTTGAACGGATTGAGTTTGAAATTTGGAACGCAGATAGATAATATTGTAAGAGTTTGTGTTATACATAGGCTACTTTCCACATCAGGAAACTATCAGAAACGGAAATACGCAGGTTAAACCGCAAAGCATCACTAGAATTTACTTAGTTTTACGACAGGTTAGATGAAAATCTGGATTGAAAAAAAATCTAATACTTAACTGTAACTAATTTCGATTAACTGCTTAACAAACGTAATCAAAGTTATTGGAAAAGATGACGATACTATCAGCATCATCAATGTTGTAAATGTCCATTGATGGGACACGGGGCCTTCTGGAGAGAGGAATGAAAGAGTCAGGGTCATAATCCACCACGCTGGCCAAGTCGGGGTTGGTGGATGACACATTATCTCGAAAGATTCTAGGTACTTGCCGGTTTCCTCACGATGTGTTTCCTAAGCCGTTTTTAAGTTAGCGCCATTACGCATATAACTACGAAAAGACAGTGCGTGAGATTTGAACCCAGGGCTCCGGACCGGCAGTCGCCGTTGTCTCGGCTAGATCGGCCGTAACTATGACGATATATTTATACTCTCGATACTATGACGTCCACAATTTCGCTTCTTCTCCGGGAATTTCGAAACAATCTCGATCGCACGAATGAACGTGTGAAAACGTGGAACATTTACGCTCGTGTAGAGCTACCCTACAAACACTCCGTGGAAACTTCTCAAATATTCGGATCCACAGAACCATTCTAAACCGAATTTAGAAACTTCACGATTGTTCGAAGCGTTAACAGTATTTACGAAATATTTGGTGTTGTAAAACAAGTAGGCAAATAAAAATAATAAATAAAATAAATATTGGTGGACAATTCACGCACAACTCTAGTCTAGCCTCTAGCCCCAAACTACGCAAACGTCTGAAACTGCTCAGAAATACTGGTCATTACCATAAAATAGAAATAATGTTGTAATGAATTCTAAACCGATCCAAAAACAAACATCCGAAGAGAAATCTTTGAAATTGTTTTTTTTTTTTAATAAATGGTAACGAGACGATCCGGACATGTGCCTGATGGTAAGCAACATGCCTGACACATAACAGCAACTCATTACCTAGCACTGCACTGCGCTCGTCACCCAGAGATCTAAGATCTTATATCTCTAAGCCCTGTAATTTCTCTGGAAACATTGCCCTTCAAACCGGAACACAGTAATGTTTGCCCATTACTGCTTGGCGGTAGAATAACTGGCAAAGGTGTGGTACTTCCCCAGGCGGACTCTGCCAAGAGTCCTACCACTAACTACTATATGGTTTGTTTCATATACATGGGATACTTTTGGTTCCTAGAGAACAACAGGATCGGGAACTAACGGGAACGGGACAAACCTCGGGATGCTGCTAGTTCGACGGCTTCAATTCAGCTATGAATATGGGTCCAGCGTATAATATTATATCGTACGTCTCTAGCGCGGCTAGTTTTTGTCCAAAGTAGCGGGGTTTACGTGCCGATTGTGATCAGTTATAAAAAGTTGATGTATTCGTCAAAATAATACATATCGTTGTACTGCAAAAACTGTAGTATTTACTTTAATAATTTAAACACGTGTTATTAGCTGTGCCCCCGAGATAAAGAGGCGAATCAGAATGGCTAAGGATGATATGACTCGTTTGAACACCATTTGGAAGAAAAGAGGAATAGGTATTAAAACCAAGATCAGGTTGATCCGAGCCCTGGTATTTCCTATTTTCTTGTATGAAGTGGAGACGTGGACGATTTTGGCCCGAGAACGATAAAGGATAGATGCATTTGAGATGTGGTGCTGGAGGCGACTACTACGAATACCTTGGACGGCATAACGCACCAACTTGTCTATCTTGAGTTGGCTCAGAATAAAAACCCGTTTATCGACCATATGCCAACAACGCATCTTTTCCTATTTCGGTCACACAGTACGCAGAGGCGATAAGAGTCTGGAAAAACTGATTGTCGTTGGGAACACCGAAGACAAACGATCGCGTGGTCGTTCACCAACCAGATGGGCCGATCAAGTGAAAGACTCATCGTCCTCCAAACTCTACGCGGTCGTGAGAGACGCGATGGACCGGGACCGGTGGAGGCAGATCATCCGCTCGAGATATAACCCCGATGCTGACCACGATCCTCAGACATAAGGGACCGACCATAGAGAGAGAGAGAGTTATTAACGTGACATTTATAAGTAGGTATTACTAGCTGTGCCCACGGCATAACCCGCGGCCTACTGATTTTTGGCTAAATATTTTTCGGGGATAATTGCTTTTCGCCAAATTCTACTCCATTTATCTAATTATACCTAAACAAAAGCACAACAACATAATTTTCAAATTTCAATGCGGACGAAACTTCTTTAATAACTTTCGTCCCCTATTTCAACCTCTTTAAGCTCCTATGTCCTTTCTCAGGCTTAAACTATCTCAGTCCCAAAATTCATTTAAATCAGTTCAGTAGTTAGGTGTTAAAAGCATAACAGACAGACAGAGTTACTTTCGCATTTATAATAATATGTAGTAGGGATATATTTATTGCGGCACGTGGTGGGATGTCGGTTGCATCTTTACTTATAGGTACACATATAGAATGTTACCTGCAATTTTGTGTTGTAACGTTTTATAAATAAGATTTAAATTACCTTCTAATCCACTAGTCCTCTGCGAAGGAGTACCACCGAAAATTTTTAACTAGAAAACAGCTCGGGGAGAAACCGGCCTCACGCAAACCACAGGAAGAGGTTTCCTGCGAGTTTGTGTAATTAAAATTAAAACCAACTCTCATCGCGTGGTAATGGGATCATGTTTTGGTTTCATTAGAAAGTTTTTCCGAGGAAAGGGAGTTTCCTTTTGTTACGTATGAGCACATGTAGTTTTTAAGCTGTGATAGCCCGGTGGTGAAACTTTTGATGGTAGTAAGTATGAGTATAAGCAGGACCTAATTTACTATTAGGCTAATTAAGCTGCAGTCTAGGGCGCGAGGATCGTGCGCTTATTATATCGATTTCAGATTTATCATCATTGCATCAACCCTGACAAACCTAGGTAGGTAAGATAAACAGTCGCAGAGTATAAGGTAGATCCTCGCATGTACCTTGGAGAATGTTCAAGTAATACCTTAGTTCGTGATTATCCCTGAGAACTGTACAATACGAGGGTAGTCTGGGGACATTCATCATCATCATCAGCCGCAAGACGTCCACTGCTGAACATAGGCCTCCCCCCTAGATTTCCACAACGAACGGTCCTGCGCAACCTGCAACCAGCGGTTTCCAGCGACCTTTATGAGGTCATCTGTCCATCTAGTGGGAGGCCGTCCAACACTGCGTCTTCCGGTACGTGGTCGCCACTCGAGAACCTTTCTTCCCCATCGGTTGTCGGTTCTGCGAGCGATGTGGCCTGCCCATTGCCACTTCAGCTTGCTTACTCTTTGAGCTATGTCGGCCACTTTCGTTCTTTTGAGAATATCCTCATTACGGAATCTGTCGCGCAAAGAGACCCGAGCATAGCCCTCTCCATAGCTCGCTGTGTGACTTTGAGCTTCGTTATGAGGCCCACAGTTAAGGACCACGTCTCAGTTCCATAAGCCATCACTGGCAACACGCACTGGTTAAAGACTTTCGTCTTTAGGCATTGGGGTATTCTGGACTCAAAGATGTGCCGAAGTTTCCCGAACGCTGCCCATCCGAGTTGGATTCTTCGCTGGACCTCTTTGTCGAAGTTGGATCTACCTAATTGGATCTTTTGACCCAGGTAGACGTATTCGTCAACAACTTCGAGTGTGGTATTCCCAACAATAACCGGTACAGGTGAGATATGAACATTTGACATGACTTTCGTCTTGTCCATATTCATCCTCAAACCTACCTGTTGGGATACTCTACTGAGGTCCCTGAGCATAGCACCGAGGTCCTCCAGCGACTCCGCCACAATGACTATGTCGTCGGCAAACCGAAGGTGAGTGATGCATTCGCCGTTGATATTGATGCCATATCCGTTCCAGTCCAGTAGCTTAAAAACATCTTCCAGCGCGGCAGTGAACAGTTTCGGAGATATAACATCTCCCTGTCTCACGCCTTTCTGTAGCTGGATATGTTTTGTGCACTGGTCCTGTAATCGGACAGACATTGTGGCTTTACTGTAGATACACTTCAACACTTCGATATAGCGATAGTCAATGCGGCATCGCTGGAGAGACTGAAGCACTGCCCAGGTCTCGATGGAATCGAAGGCTTTCTCATAGTCCACATACGCTATACATAGTGGCCGATTATACTCCTCGGTTTTCTGTATAATCTGCCGAAGCGTATGGATGTGGTCTATGGTACTATAGCCTTTTCGGAAACCGGCTTGTTCGGGTGGCTGGAAGTCGTCAAACCTGCGTGCGAGACGATTCGTGATTACCCTCGAAAACAACTTATAAACGTGGCTCAGAAGTGAGATGGGTCTGTAGTTCTTCAACAAGGTGTCGTCACCTTTTTGAAGAAGAGCACCACCACACTTCTGCTCCACGCTTCTGGCGTATTACCGTTAAGTATGACGGAGTCGAACAGCTTCTGGAGGACTTTAAGTACCGGTTTTCCACCCGCTCTTAGAAGCTCAGTCGTAATTCCGTCGTCGCCAGGTGCCTTGTTGTTTTTTTTAAATTGTTTGAGGGCCATCCTAATCTCATACAGGCTGACTTCCGGGATATCTTCGGTAAAGTGTCGGGTCAGCTTGGCTCTGGGGTATTTTGCCATGCTAACGACAGGTTGTGCTTGCGTAGAGGTGTATAACTGTTCATAGAACCTCTCAATCTCCTCCAAAATCTCGGGCTTCGACGAGACGATGTTACCACTATCGGTCTTCAGTTTGGTCAGCTGACTTTGCCCAAGAGACAGATTTCTTGCGAACACTTTCGAGCCTTTGTTCTGCTTGATTGCTTCTTCAATACTCGAAGTATTGAAGCAGCGTATGTCGCGTCGCACACAAGTAGAGATCTGTCTATTGAGCCGTCTGTATACCGTCATGTCGACCGAAGACTGTAACCGCATATCTCGTCTGACTGCCATGAGATCTAGAGTTTGATCGGAGAGTTTTGGGTTCTATTTTGGCGTCGGCTCTTATAAAATTTTCTGCCAACAGCATGAACAGTTTCCACTAGCCTGTCGTTTATTTCGTCCGCCGTTACGCACTCATCTAAGGATTCGAAGCGATTTTGAAGTTCGAGTTGAAAGTTATCGGGATCTTCGATTTGAGCATAATTTGGTCGGAGCGTGGACTTCATTAGACGTGACCTTTCGAACTTAATGTTTAGATTCAGCGTGCCTCTTACAATACGGTGATCGCTGCCGGTCTTAACCCTGCTGATCACAGAGACATCGCTGAATATTTGCCGTTTAGTCGTCATAATGAAGTCGATCTCATTTTTGTGGAACCGTCTGGGCTAATCCAGGTCCACTTTCTTTGTGGCTGTTTCTTGAAAAGGAGTTCATCATAAAGAGGCTCTCCTTTCCAAGAAATCCGCTAGACGTTGCCCTCTTGGGTTCCGCTGCCCATATCCGAAATTCCACTCTTAACTCATCACCGCTACGTTTGCCCAGTTTCGCGTTGAAGTCTCCCATCACAACTGTGAAATGTGTTGGCGAGACATGTATGGCTTTGGAGATGTCCTCATACATGCTCTCAACCTCTTCGTCGGGATGTGTAGAGGTCGGTGCGTATACTTGTATGACCTTTAATGAATACCGGTCGCTAATTTTAAGTACAAGGTATACAACCCTATTCGACACACTCTCGATCATTATCACGTTGTTGACGAGAGACTTGCGGACGATTCAATTCAATTTCAATTCAATTCATTTATTCATACCATAAATTCATAAGAACACTTGGTAACGTCATTTACAAAAAGGCAAAGAATCTGTGTACATAATATGATAAAATAACAACGTCAAAAAGAATAAAGCAGCTGTAAAGGGGCCTAGTCAATTACATGCAGCTGTAAAAAGGCTTTGTCGAAGACAATATAACAAATAATCAATACACACAGTATACAGATACTACATTAGTACAAACAATGTAACATCAAAAGTCTTAAAAATCTATTATTTTACCTTATTACAAGATTCTAATTTCGACACATTTCTCTTCCATACGTTACTATCTTTAACAAAGTCGTCTATATTATAATATGCCTTGCTCAATAGGTAGCTTTTTATTTCATTTTTAAACTTGGTTTCATTGAGGCCTTCCACTTGTACAGGGATTGCATTATAGAAGCGAATACCATTACATTTGAAAGAGTTATTTGTTTTCTGAAGTCTGCACTTAGGAAATACAATTTTGTGTTTATGGTGCGCTTTTGGATTCAGATCAGTTAATTTCTGCAGACGACTTCGATTTTTCTTACATACATTATACATTCATAAATATACAATGAAGGGACTGTTAATATGTTAATAGTTTTGAACATCTCCCGTACTGATTCTCTAGGTGATAAATTATGTAGACCACGGATTGCTCTTTTTGCAATACGAAAACAGAGTTTCTGTCCGCAGCCGAACCCCATAATAAGATCCCGTAGGACATAATACTGTGAAAGTAGCCAAAATAAACAAGCCTAGCTGTTGCAACGTCTGATATTTTTTAATTTGACGAACTGCGTGGGCAGCTGAACTGAGTCGATCAGCTAGTCTCTATGTGAGGACCCCATTGAAGCTTTGAATCTACTGAAATACCCAGAAAACAAGTAGATTGTACAGGTTCGATAAGTTCATCCTTCAGTCTTATATCAAGTTTACCGCACATTACATTGCAGAGTGTGAACTTTATACATTTCGTTTTAGTTGGATTAAGTACTAGATTATTTGCATCAAACCATTTGTACGCAATGTCCAAAAGTACGTTTATTTCAGTGAAATCGTTTATTCCTCTCTTAATTTAATAAACCCGACACCCCCCTGGGATTGTTGATCTCCCTCCCGGTAGTAGAACAAGTTGCCGGATTCAAGGATTATCCTGTCCTCGCCCTGTCTACGGACTTCTGATAACCCTATGATATCCCAGCGCAACTTGTCCACTTCTTCTTCCAGCTCCACAATCTTTTCGTCAGCCCTCAGCGTCCGTGCGTTAAATGTTGCCAGGTCGAGTCGTTGGGTTTGGTGGCGGGGCGTCTGCCGGGGATTCTTAACACCCCATGCTCCGCCGGAACCAAGGCTGCCACCAGCGCCTGGAATAGCGGAGCCGCCGGGGACTAGGGGCCGTTTCTTTTTTGTGACCATCATATGGGGGGGTATTTGCCATAGTCACCACGCTTGGCAGGCGGGTTGGTGACCGCGGAACCAGCCCTTCGCATCGATGACGCCGCTGCCCGTCATCGGCCTGGTCAATTTAGGACTGGTTTTTTAATGGATATACCGCCATTGGTTCGGTCGTCAGAGCCTCGTTAGTTGGCAGCAGGGTGTACCACGCGCAGGAGAGGTTGACATTTGGGGAAGCTAGATGTTAAGCGCTTCCCCCTTACACCCCACATTACTGGGGACATTACTGGATCAGAAACTAGGCAGGTGATACCGCGGAGCGCTACTAACACCTATATATTTATAAATACATGCTTACAATAGAGAAACGTCTGTAAAACAAACATCCCATGATTTATGATTAAATACCGCCGAACGACCGGTGAAGGTTAAAACTGTTATAAATAATCTCCATAGCCATAAACTGATATAAGTTAACGCTAACTCTACGTCAGTTTCTCGTTTGACGGGATCGTTTGCGCGGTAACCCATCCAAGTCTAACCAAGACCTAATAAATATTTTTACTATAATACTCGTATGATTAAAACTATAAGATGCACGAATGTTTAACAGTTTTTAACAACAGGTATAGCATAAATAATCAGCTCAATTTTCCCACTGTTGGGACTCGGGGGATTGTCTCACAAGATAGTCAAAGCAAAACACCACCACGCTGGCCATGTTACAAACCCAGTACAATGCCCGATAGTTACAATCTTGGTGTCTTCAAATCGAGAGTGAATCGGTTTCTTCTAGGTAAACACGCTCCATCGTAGACCGCATCGTCGCTTAACATCAGGCGAGATGGCGGTCAAGTGTAAAACTATAAAAGTTATAAAAAAACAGACTGCACCGCGTTGAAGAATAACATTAGATAAACGCTATATTAATACAGTAATACACTACACTACACTATTTATAATAAGTAATACCCAATATGGTGGTTTACAATGGCGTCAACATGGCATCAGAACTATGTAAGTACAATTTAGTATTGTACAATAAGTATAATTAAATACCTATTTACATACCTAAACCATTGTACTTCAACTAAGCAATTAATTTATTGGAATAAACCATTGGTATAATCCACTTATGACATGGGATGGGAAATACAATGATGCAACAAATCGTTAACAAAATTATTAACAGCTACTTGAGGATCGAGGAAACTCTCTATATAAATGTTACAAAGCTGAAAAGTATGTTTCTTTAAACGCGATAATCTCAGGAACGGCTGGTTAGAATTGAAAGATTATGTTTTTGTTGGAAAATCAATTTATCGGCTAATAACATTAAGGCTATGTAACATTACGCTACTATCAATGGGACCGGAGTACATACAAATACAAAAATCATTATTGATGTTTACAGGTAGATAAGGTTATACAAAACATTTTAAAAGTTGACCCATACAAACTGGCTTCTTCTTCTAGAGGCATGCAATATGTCTGGCAACACAGTTTCCATTGGTCTGAATTTATATGTACAATGATAATAATTGTCAGCTGATACAGTCTTCTTCTTTTTTAATTTTTAGCTTTTAATCGGTTATATCATATTATATGTCATCGGATTCATCGTCTATTAATTTCTGTGCTTGAGCGCGTTTACCTAGAAGAAACCGATACACTCTCGATTTGAAGACACCAAGATTATAACTATCAGGAAAAACTCAACCAGGGAACTCATTCCATGGGCCTAGACGCCTAGACGTACGTGATTGAGCAACAAACATATACATTTTCGCATTTATTATATTAGTAGGATTGCGTAAGTCAGTGTCGCAAACTTACAAAATTTCACCCATTTAAAAAGCGTAGAACGCGCACATTCGGCTCCGCTGTACAGCTCGGCTTCTACGTAGAGTCGGCCTCGTACGTAAAAAGCGCAACATTCACTAACCTAATCTTACCACATAAGTACTCAACGAGTAAATCTTTTACTACGACAGTACAAGGCCACCTCAGTTGGTACCACCTCGGCATCGGCTACCGCCCGTGGAGAAAATGCAAGATATATCTGGGATCTCCGAAGAGGGGTCCCTATGGTCCTAGCGGAGAGGAATAGACACCTGCGTGCTGAGTGCGAGTATTGTCGACTACGAAACGCGTTGACTACAAAACGTACCGTGAGCGCGTAAAGGTTTAGTTGTAAACTTGTATGAAGAACCCCGTTTCAAGAAAAGCCATCATATCATCAGGTCTGTCGGTCTGTTTGTTCCGGCTAATCTCCGAAACGGTTGTTCCGATTATGACGGGGCTATTCTAATGCAAAATCTTTAAGAAAATAAACACAATTCCGTGAAGTAAAAACCCTTAAAACGCGCGTAAAACCGTGGGCATAGCTAGTACTTGATATGGCACAACTCCAATAAATTAGGGGTTTGAACGTGGCGGCCATGAATCAACGCGAGTACCGACACAAGCGCGCCGAGCGAACAAACACCAGGAACGTGACTATTGACGTCACTACAGTTTTCATATCTTTCACGCGAATTAGTAAAAGCCTGAAAGTTCGCGTAAGTAACTTCTGCATACAGATTCTGGACGCAATTGGAACGGCTCATATTCAGAATGGCAATCCTCGTCTTTGTCTTTCTAAACCAGGGGTTACCAAGCTTACTACTTCAGGTGCCCACTTTGAGAAAAAAAAATTTGCGCTCCCATTTTTTAACATACTTAAAAACCACTATAACTTTTTAATTAAATTACGTAATAAATTATTGTGAGCTATATTGGCGGAGATTAAACAATCATTGTAAACGATACTAAATATAACCCGCAAGAGTTAACTTGTGACCTGAGCTCAGTAGGTAGTACACATCGGACTCCAAGCCTCTACACAACGCCTCCGTTTTTTTCTGGGTCTCTTACCGCCTTTAGGCTTGCAGCGCCCACAAGAGGGCGTTATCGTCCACTTTGGGAAAGGCTATCGTAACGGATAAGACAAAGACCGAGAGGTTTGATTCCGTGTCGAGATCGATCCGACTAGGTTCAGAATTGCTATGCAGGTTAGTTTGCGCGTTCTGCGGTAGCCTACAGTTCCGTTGGCAGTAGACGTCAAGTGAGACCAACAACTGGCATAGGTTCTTTAACAAACGACCGTCAATTTACAATCTAAAGATACAAGTTGGCGCTGAGACCGCGACACGAGACCACGACAGGCACTTCACATTATTGAGTTGTACGAACGCCAGTTCGCGCCGAGACCGCGACACGTGTCTCGGTCTCGGCGCGAACTGTCGCGGTCTCATCGTGAACTTGTACCTTAAAGCGAAACGCTATGAACTAATCTAATCTAACGTAAGTTTAGTATCTAACGCGTTTTATTACAAACTGACGACATCTACTATTTTACGGTGTACATACAAAAGCTATACAGTTATCCACTAACTACCCCATACGACTAAAAATCTGAAAATCGTTAATTCCGTGGGAAAAGTTGATATTTCGTTATGTTGGTGTAACATATGCAAACACAAGCTGCGTACCCGGGTAGTTCCCGGTCCCAGTATTTCCCCGGAATAAAAAGGATCCTATGTGTTTTTGCCAGACTAAAATCTAACTGTGTTCCAAATTTCAACCCTAACCATTCATACGTTACGACGTGTTTGAGCAACAAACATCTAAACATTGACATTGATAATATTGGCAGCATACATTTTTGAACTGTAATTTAAGGACGCAAAAGTTTCTTAAAAGTAGGCGAGAATATAAAACGGGCTGTTAAAAAATTCATACCCTAAAGGCAATAAATAACTAATGTAGGTTCTACCGGGTAAAGGCTCTTTATAAATGATGATAATAATAAGATAAGGTATCTGAAATCTTAATTGTGTTTGTGAATTTAAATCCACAAAATTCGCAACCTCGTTAAAAATTCTCTGAATATTTTGAAATACAACTCGGAGACAACACGGATTTATCGTCCGATGTAAAAACATAACTAACGGTACGATCACTGCTTAGTAGGAATGTTACGGAGCCATAGAATACATAGATACGGAGCTTCAACTCCGTTCCCGATAAGTTCAAGTCCTTGGAAATTTTTCGACATTCGAGAAAAACAAATGAACTCACGACAGTGTGCTACCGTTACCGACACTGCTGTGTATAACTACTCGTATGTACTCGTACACTGTGTATGTACGTAATAAGTAAATAAATAAATAAATAAATATTGGTGGACAATTCACACACAACACCATCTGACCCCAAACTAAGCATAGCTTGTACTATGGCGGCCAGATAGCTGATATAATACTTATATAGTTTTAAATACATACTTATTATCTGTTTCTTAAAATTTAAATTAATCAATTACAGCAATGAGAACTACTAGTTTACCCATACCTTCCTCATATGTATATGACATTATAATACTCTATCTTTAACTCCGACTTCAAGTTCCGACCGACTGAAGTTTCAAATCCGATTTAAGCCCAGATACATCCTCCGCGATCCGCAACATCTCTAGTGCAAAGATCACAATCACTAACAAGAATAATACCCCCGGTATTATTGCCTATTAAAATGTTTAACTGATCTTCTCAAAGATAAAACTCTCCGAACTCCCAATCACTTTCACAGTGATAAATCTGTATAAAACCAATTGGGCTATTTGACACGGGAAATACACATGTTATTTTGATTTTATTTTCTCGATTTAAAGATTGCATCAAACAGGGATTTGAATAGTCATAATACAAGTTGATAGCACCCTGGCGAGCAACGCCAAGAGCGATTAACAAATGTATCACGTCCCCGAAAGATGTTATTTTTCTTGTCAGTTTTTATCAGGATGTCTTTATCGACGGAAATTTAAGTTTAGTAATAATCAAACCCACGTTTTTATGTCCTGTAGCGCGAAATGCCATTGGTTTATAGGCGATTAGCACACTGCCACGCACACACGCGCGTTCATTGGATGCATTTTCTGTGTGTTGTAGTGTGCGTGTTTTCTATACAA
This sequence comes from Ectropis grisescens, assembly GCA_017562165.1. Taxonomy (NCBI): domain Eukaryota; kingdom Metazoa; phylum Arthropoda; class Insecta; order Lepidoptera; family Geometridae; genus Ectropis; species Ectropis grisescens. The sequence goes on from CM029774.1 coordinate 23,480,565, forward strand.
ACGGAGGTACTAACAACTTACAAGCGACGTTATACGCATACCCCTTCACGTATATATATAATAGTACCTGGGTACCGAGCTTTGCTCGGTTAATTAGATACATACTGATTTTTACAAAAAAAATTACATGAAAAAAGAAAGGCGGCCGGTTGGGTTCGAACCCGGACCTACCATATTATGACCGCCCATCTTACCGACTGAGCTAATATATTGTCGCGCTACGCCGCGAAATTTACCGTAACATTCTAATCTTTATGTTACTGATTTTCATTGTCTAAAAACGCGCATAAAACGGCGTTTTTTTTTTAAATAAAACCTGGCTAGATCGATTTATCGTCCCCGAAACCCCCTGTGTACATAATTTCATGACAATCGTTCGAGCCGTTTCCGAGATTCTTACAAGAATTGCTCGTTTAAAGGTATAAGATAAGAACTACGCTACGTGGTGCTTGGCTGTGTGTTAATCGCCATAGACATAATATTCTTAACTTAATGTAACTCTGAGGAATACTACGGTACTCACATAGTATCGACATTTCTCGACGACACAGACTCTGGAGGAGAAGGTTTCGTTGGTGGCTTCGATCATCAGCACCCTGTTCTTCAAATCCAGGTGGTTCTTCTGGATGAAGTAGACGTAGTCGACGCCGATCATCTGAACAATAACACAATTGTGTTTAATGTCTTTATTTAACATGTTAACGGGGAGTCCAAAATATTTTACGCAATTGTACGAGTATATTATAAATTGTATAATTACAGGGCAACGAGATATCTCGTCTTATTTATCTGTCGATTCTAACTATATGATGGTCAAACACAAACTAATTTCCATAAAAAAATATATATAGATACACTCATAGAAATAATATGTGAGCCAATCAGCGAACTGTTGAAGAAAAGTACGCTCAAAAATTATACCTACGTAAACCAATCCCAAAAAACAAGTAAGTAAACGAAACCGTTCGCAAATAAGAACAAAATTAGAACGCTGTGCCGGTATCTAAGTAAGTAAGGGTACGAGTAACAAGTAACGAGCCCTCATAACTAAAGTTGTCTGCCTACGTGGGATTCGAGCAAAAACAGAGTAATCAGCATTTCCAGAAACGGGGATCAAAGCCCACGAGGATAATTAGGGAATGTTTGCAGCTTCGACAAACATGAGCCCTGGCAGTGAGCCACCCACGCCGCAGAGCTGATCATACATATTTACTCTACCTGGCGTCTGATACGCTAGGATAACTGGTACCTAACACGACGTCGTCGCGAACATTTTTCTATTTTTCTACCTCTACCATGAAATTGTAATATAGTAAAACATATGGATGTTTTGAGGATAATCATATACTGAGAATGTAATTTCTAATACAAGAAGTTTGCAAAGATATATTATAATATATTAAAAGTTGTAGGCAATTAGCCGAGCCCCGCAGTTTCACCCGCGTAGTAAAATTACTCCCTTAGGGTTTGAATTTATAAAACGGGATATCGGCAATAATCATTATTAGCAACTTATTACCCATAAACAACATTTTATTGAAATAACTTTGAAAATCAAAAACTTTCAAACTAACTTCGCACCCCTCTTTTACCCTTTAAGGGATAATTTTCGAAATAACATTTTAGACGTATTTCATGGCATTCAAAGAAAAACTTCTATTTTCAAATTCAAAATTTTATTCGAATATCTTAGTTTTGGATATCAACTTCTACGTAACGTAAATAAATGTCCCTTAAAAAATCATCAGACACTTACATAAGTATTGCTGGATATTTTTCACAGAACTCCACCTAGCCTCAAACTAAGCAAAGTAACTGATATAATACCTATAATACGCGTACATACTTATGATACATAGAAACACCCAGAAACAGAAAAAAATATTCACGGAGATTTTAAACTATTCGTAACCCGCCTGAAGCCAGTTTGCGATTCTGAGCGGATTAGTCCTACTGACGCAACTATCGCGTCATAAGTTGTAAGCCTCTTATGGCGGCGAGTACACGATACTAATTTTCTCGACACTAACAAATTTCAAACTATTTACAAGGGTATTTGAGCATTCTCAGTGCCGGCTTGCCATTACAAAGCTATTAAAAATATTGCATCGAGTGGGCTGTAACTAGACGATCTCTCCTCTCCGAGGCGACGATGCGATCTACGATTTTACCAAGAAAAATCGCTTCAATCTTAAAACTTCAAGGCCGATCGAACTTAAAAACTAACGAATGAAGGAACATTTTAAGGGCGTGTGGGCCGTAATTTTGAATTTTTAAAACAACTTTAAGACCTTTAAAATATTGTTTTAAACTCTGAAAAAAATATATGTATTAGTTAAGGATCTAATCTAGTGCAATTCGCAGTCAGTAACACGATTTAATGAATTTTACTTGATAGAAAAAAATCCCAAAGTTACCCCTTTTCAAAAAGTTGTTTCAAGTTTATGACTAAACTAATGATTTTTTTTACTAAATTTTTGTACTCAACGAAAGCCACTAAAAAGTTATAGATGCATTCGCAGAGTTCGACTTGATAAAAAGTATCAGTTATTCACTATGTTTTAATATCTACCATATATATAGCGCGCCGTTCGGCCAGCCTGATCAGTCGCGTTTCGGCGCTCACGGACGACGGGCCTGTGCTTGATTTTGCAATTTTGACAACCGATAAATTTTAAATATTACGATCATAGTGCCACAGTATAACAATATCAGTAGGTATTACTAGTGAAGCACGCTATGATCTTGATTTTTGATACCGTTTTCATTGGAATTGCAAATAGACGCTGATACTAAGGTTCGTTGCCACTAGTTCCATTCACAGTTCCATGATGGAACTACTGGTAATATTTTACAACATTAGTTCCATTAAAATGGATCTCGAAATAATGGAACTAGTGTCAATTTTGAGTCGACACTAGTTCCATTCACAGTTCCATGATGGAACTACTGATAATATTTTTACAACATTTGTTCCATTAGAAATGGATCTCTAAATAATGGAACTAGTGTCAATTTTGAGTTAACTCTAGTTCCATTCACAGTTCCATGATGCAACTACTGATAAAAAATTTTCACCAGTACCATCCTTTTAGTTTATGAAAATAATGTAACTCATTACAATAATGGAACTACATCCATTTTATATTAAATATTATATTATATCCCGAATCTGAGAAACTAAAAATGCTTGGAATCTCAAATTTTACATGGAGGTGCCTTTGAGCACGTAAGCACCCGTCGGTTTTGCATATTTTCGCAAGGTTTTTTGCAAACATAGCTTTTTAAAAAAAACTATTGAAACTGAATCAACAGACGTTTTTTTATAATACTTTTGATTAATATTGGTACCAAAAAAATTAGTGATTTGTTTCAACTAGTATTGCATTCCTTTGTTTCAATACATGCTCATCGCAATTTATCTAAAAAATGACCCACAGATATTTTGCCAGCTAGCAGTTGCATTTGTGTTTCCGTGGCAAAATCGTTTCTGTCTTGAGCCATTCTGCGTTGTTTAGGTTGTGAACTAAGCCCATGGTTTTTAAGAAGATTAGTTTTATACTTCATAAACGTTGCATCATCATATTTATATTATATGTAACAGCTGTTATAAATTTGTCTCGTTTTTATTGATATTTGCATTAATACTGTGATGCCATCTTTCAAGGACATTATTTGTCCTGCGCATCTCTCCATATACGCACCACATTTTTTGTGGGTCTGGTTTCATCCAAAAAGAATCAAAACATTTTTTTATTTTTAATAAAAATTATTTCGAATATTGCACATTGACATTAGTTCCATTAATTTCATTAACTAAAAGGTTGGTACTGGTGAAAAAAAATATTATCAGTGGTTGCATCATAGAACTGTGAAGGGAACTAGTGTTAACTCAGAATTGTCACTAGTTCCATTATTTCGAGATCCATTTCTAATGGAACAAATGTTGTAAAAATATTACCAGTAGTTCCATCATGGAACTGTGAATGGAATTAGTGTCGACTCAAAATTGACACTAGTTCCATTATTTCGAGATCCATTTTTAATGGAACTAATGTTGTAAAAATATTACCAGTAGTTCCATCATGGAACTGTGAATGGAACTAGTGGCAACGAACCGATACTAATTAGTACGCTGTTTACTTTATGTTGTAGACCAATAAGGGAGTCTCAAAAAACTAACGTCGATACCACATCAGTAAAAAATTCAATGCGGATGCAATGAAAATAGATAAGTATCGGTAAAATATTCGTCTGTTAAATCAGAGATCGGGATAAGGAAATAATGAGAGGGGAGAAATCCCCTGCGTAAATCTAATATAATGCAAGTAAGGTATCATAAATGATACCTAACTTGCATTTATCTACCATTAAGGTAAATTCTTTGGTAGTAAGGTACTTAGTACTTGGAAGAAAAGTCCTCACATACAGATTTTACCCTTTTGGAAGAGACTTTCGCGCAAACTATTCAGTTTAGAAAAAAATGTTAGGAACTTCAATACAATTTTGAACACCTTTCCATAGATACACGTATGGTTTTGTTAGAATTTTTATTTTTTTATTTCTTTTCCAAGTTTGTGACACCACCAAAATTTATTGGTTTTTCTTTTTTTTTTTGTATGAAAATGTTAATATTGTTCATAGAAATTTAGACACTCGACCAAATTTGGTAAGAAGCCTTTTAGGCAGTAAAATGACTCGTAGAATTTAACTCTGCACTAAATTTCCGATTCGTATTTTTATATAAGGTTTAGAATCATTTCCTGAGCATAAAATCACAAAATAATAACAAATCCAGGTGGAGCTTCAAGCGCCAGCTCGAAAAAAAAAAACGTTTTTGGCTGATATTCTGAAAAGTTATAAAGCCTATTATTATTGTAGAACATAAAATTTCCCATCTTTTGTTGCCAGTAAACTTTTTTTTCGAACTTACCGATTACGATTTATTATGTCAAATTTGATGATAACAATGTAAAAATAATAAGATATGAATTCTGTTCCCAGTAGCATAAACATGTCCCTTTTACCGGAATGGAAGAAGGGTTATGTTTTTCGCGCGTATCTTTATGTTTCTAAATCTTTTATTTCCACATATCTTCCAAACGGCTGGATGGATTTTGGTAACTAAGATATTCTAAGACTAGTCTGACTCGCCAAAGTGTCCTTAGATAGTAGGTAATATTTTTTTACGTGTAGATTTTTTTTTTTGTAGTCGGGGTTTTTAAACTAAAGTTATTCTATCATATTGCTCGTTGCTCGAATAAACAGCACCGTTCATCATCATGATTGAAGTTGAACGAAGAGTTTGGTCTCCACTTTTGTAATAAGAACAACTAAGCTGTGAAACGCATTGCCAGAGTGGGTTTTGTCGAAGGTTCGAACCTTGGGGTTACGAGGTACACTGTGCTTGTTTCTATTAGAGAAACAAGTTCCATCGTAGACAACATCATTTTCATCCACTATTATCGGCATCATAGCAATCGTATCATTGAATGGGTTATAAATCGTAAACGGTAAGTTTTACAAAAAGTTTACTAGCAACAAAAGATGCAACATTTTATTTTCTACAATTATTGGCAAAATATAGTTTCCAAAATATCGGCTAAAACAGGTTTTTTCAATTGGCGTTTGAAGCTCTACCTGGATCTGTGAGCATTTTGTAATTTTATGCTCAGTAAGTGATCTTTACCTCATAGAAAAAAATTGGATTAGAAATTCAGTGCAAAGGTGAACAAAAAACCTTCTATTTTTACTGGCCTTTCATTACGTTTCAGCACATTTTTTTAATGTTTGACGAACTTGTGAATTATTAGGAAACATTTTAAAAAGATGCATGAAATTGGAAAAGCCGTTCTCAACTTATAGTGTGACCAAAAAGAAAAGGTTGAGTTTTGTATATCTACGAGTATAGATAAATGTAATATTTCTTCGTTCATATATCAAAAAACTCTTATCACTATTCACAAAATTGTTATCACTAGTATAAACAAATCTTGAACAAAAAATGAGTTTAAATTACATAGTCAAATATTTTAATGTTATTTCTGCACTGTGGCACCGATTCTGCGGTCGGTGACGGTCGCGAGAACAAGACAGCGGTAAATGCCTAATATGACAGAACTACCTGGCCTTAAATCTTATTTTTAATGAATACACGGGTAACTCACGTTTGATATAGTCAGTCACCAGTGATAAACGAGCAGCGAACACGCGCGCACACTCCTTGAAAAAGATCGCCTTGAGTCGGATTGAACTGACTATATCAAACACGAGTTACCCGTGTATTCATTTAAAATGTGTAATAACCACGTTAGTTTTCATATTAAAAATGTAAATCTCTACTTCCTCAATAGGTCTATTCTGAAGAGATTAAATGAAATTGAAGTTGAAACATTCTATAAGTAAATATTAATTGCGCGCCTATTTATGTAGTTGTCGGTCTCGTCCATAGCTGTCAATGTCAAATCTCTTTACCCGTGACATTAGGCGACTGCCAAATACTTTACAAATCATATTGTCTTACTATTCTACTGTGTTGTCTTGTGCTTGTCCTGTAATTAGAACTAACCCCTTTCTTTTCAGAAAAGGGGGAAAACAAAAATACACGAACTACATTGAGCAAAAGTTACCGTACACCAATCTCCACGTTTGGCGGTCTATCTTTTTACGTGACATTGGCGAAATTGTGAGGCTAAACCACAATAAAAGTCATAAACCAAAAGTTGAAGTTAATATTATAAATATCAATGTTTGTATGTTTGTCAATGACGACGTAAGTTATGAACCGATCGTTCTTGAAATTTGGAATACAATAGATCTAGAATAAAATTTCTGGAATAAAATATCTGGAAGAAAACATAGGTTACTTTTTATCTCGGTTAAAAACGAGAACGGAAACTACGCGGGTATAACCGCAGCACGTTGCTAGTTCATAAATAAATTAGTCCATGAAATCTGAGCTACGTCGTTTAATTCAACAAATTTGAATAGTCGCTATAACAATAACGGCGATATCCTAGTCATACGTTTTAGAATGTGTCCCCATCATGTTACACTTCGAGAGTAAAAGTAAACCAATTTAATCCATTTAAGAACCTAGCTCCACAACTAATAGACCTTTCCGTTAAAAAATTCAAAAGGAATTGCAACTTAGCTCCATCTACTTAAAACCCTAGTCCCTCCAAAACTCTTTGAGATAGCGGGTAGTAGTAGATGGTTGTGCACCGGCGTCCAGTCATATCAATTTCTTTAAATAACCAGATACTTATTATTTTATATTAACACATATTTAGACTCAACTCCCTGTATTTAAATAAAATACTATACCCGAAATATGCTACATATGATACAGGTGACAACAATCGTTGTTGTGTAATTAAAACTACACTTTAGTCACGTGTACGATAAACCGCCATCTTTCCTTAATGTCAAGCTACCACATGACATAGATGCGGGTTGAATCAATAACATTTAATGCCGGTTAGAATGTTGTCACTTTTATTAACCCCGACCAAAAAAAAGATGTTATTAGTTTGACGTCGATGTCTTTCTGTGTGTGTGTGTCTGTCTGTGGGGCACCATAGAGCTCCAACGGATGGGCCGATTTCAATGAGTTTTTTTTTTATTTGAAAGTTAATATCCGTGCAGATGTTTTTAGCTATGTTTGGTTAATATTGATTCAAGATGGCCGCCTCCACAAAATGGCGGACTAAATATTTCTTCACAACCTACCTCAATATGGGTATCAAATGAAAGGGCTTGACTAGTAAAATACTATATACTATTACAAATTTCAAATCCAAGATGGGCGCTACCACAAAATGGCGAATTATATATTTTTTTTCACTACTACCTCAATATGGGTATCAAACGAAAGGGATTGACTAGTAGACTACTTACTACTTTGCTCTATGACAAATTTGAAATCCATAATGGCGGCTTCCCCAAGATGGCGGATTGGCTGTTTGTAATCCACCCCATGATATGGGTATCAAATGAAAGGGTTTGCTGTCAGGATTACGAAAAAATTGTCACGTGACTTAAATCCAATATGGCGGACGTCCAAGATAGCGGACAGGCTATTTAAAATGCACCTCCATTATATGGGTATCAAATGAAATGGTTTCCTGTCAGGAATACGAAAAAATTAGTCACGTGACTTAAATGCAACATGGCGGACATCCGAGATGGCGGATTGGAAGCGTGGTTTTTAGTTTTTTCAACTACTATAAATTCTTAGTTTGACAACTGCAAATGAAATTCAAATTAAGGGTTAAATTAAGATTCCAAGATTTTCTTACATACATAGTTACAAGTGAAGGAAATATAAAAGCGTGTTAAAAAGGCAAAAAGGCGAAAGTTTTTAACCAAAAAAAAAAAAAAGTTGCCGAGTTCGTCTGGGGAAGTACCACACATTTGCCAGTTATTGTGCCGTTGCATTACGAAAACATGACATGTGTAGCCTCTACAAATGTCCTAGGCTTACTTCTTAGTTCTGACATGTCTAGGGAAGTTAGCTACCTAGAATGATTTGGCTTTTTTTAAACCGGGAAGGAGAAAACATCACTTTTCAAAAATAACATGTCAGACATTACACATCATATTTATGTGAGTCCTGAAAGAAAAGATAGTTTTTTATTTGTTTAATGATTATCACATTTCCCTGATAGCGTATCAGGGACAGCATCGCTTATTACTGTGGATAAACAGCCATCAATATTGCTTCCTGATAGCGGATTTCCGCACGTCATTGCATGACAAGTATCATTAATACTATGCAAATCATAATATGCATATCGTCAATGTACTTATCATGACGTGTGAAAGTTTATACGAGTTTATAGCTGAAATTTTTGGTGATATGAAGAAGGTATAACTATTTTAAACCATCTATTAAACTTGTGAATGGCGGGGCCCAGCACGTAGACCGACCTCTCCGACCGACGACTCCGACTTCGTCACGCGTTTGTTTTGGCTCTTGTTGCTACTCAAATACTGCGTCTGATGTGGACTCTTTTAAAATAGGTGAGACTTGGTGTGCGTGAATAAGGCTAGCTGGTAAATGAGTTTACAAGGCAGCGAAGAACTCCCACACTTTTGGCGTCACCGATATAATCTCTTATCATATCGGTGACTCCAAAACAGCACGCAGTGCTCGCTTTTGTATGATAAATAGTCTGCAGAAATCTGCGGCACGGCCCCACAGCTCTAACCCCTACGTAAGGTGACTGTGGACAGTCGCGAAATAGAAGGAGCGCACGGCATCGCGGGTGGCGAAGCCGCTGCCGGACCCCGGGGTACGAGCGACTCAACTTCCCGCACACCTCATCGATGTGCGGCTCCCACGTAAGCGCCCTATCTCTGTGGAAACCCAATAACTTCGTACTATCGACCTGTTGCACATTTTCGACTGCCCTCGTAGCTTAACTAGTAGTAAGTCTGATCGACGGTCTGGAGTTCGTGGGTTCAATTTCCACCCGAGATAATTATTTGTGTGATGAATACAAATATCTCAGTGGTAAGCCTTCGAAGAACGAACGTTCGGGAGGTCGGAACTACGGTAATGCAGCTAAAGTGGAATTGGGCTGGACACATTGCTAGAGCGGTGATAACAGGTGGAGTAGCATAGTGACAGAGTGGTTGCCAAGACAAGGCAAGCGGAGTGTAGGACGTCTGCAAGATGGGTCGACGATATCGTTTCTATCGCGGGTGAACCTGGACTCGATTGGCACAGGACCGAGGAAGATGGCAGGATAAAAGAGAGGCCTATACCCAGCAGTGGGAGAAAGAATGCTGTGGATGATAATGAAGTTACCTTCTTGAGCAGGTAGGGCGCGTCGACGTTGAGCTGGCAGCGGCGGGTGGTGTGCCGCTGGGAGTCGTCCGCGGACCAGCTGTCGTCGGTGATGACGCAGTCCACCACCACCGGGATCTGCGGGCAGCTCGGGAACCGCCGCTCGTACGCCTGCGACAACGACACACCGGTTACACTACGAGTTATCAAACTAGCCTGGTACCCACGACACAGGTTGCCCTAGTGTGGGTACCAGTGTACACATGCTTACATACTTTTTGTGTATATGTACATGTGTGAGTAGGTTATCTTGTTTTAAACTGAATAAATTTCATTTCATTCCAGAAGACGGACAAACACTTTATTTTTACTTCAAAAAACTTTGTTAAAAATCGCCAACGTTAAAGCCACTGGTGACGCTAAACTTGCGCATCTGCTCTTGAAAAAACGCTTAGCTATGCGGACGAGATTTGAACCTCTACCCCAACGCGATAATGAAGTGAAATCAGACGTTCATGTATATCTCTATATATAAAAATGTTGTTGGTTTGTGTACGCTTCAAAAACTCAAAAAGTTCTGCACCGATCGAGCTGAAATTTTAGAATATTAATTATAATCCGCATCAAGGATTGTTTTTATCTAATTTTTGCATCACAATATGCTACAGCGAAGCGTGGCAGAATACAGCTAGTAGGCTATAAAAACATAATAACCTGTATTCTTTTCTTTTTATTACTTTGCACAAACTTTTAAAACGCTGACTATCGTATACATGAGCAGGGCGTTAATTTGCGTAACAAAACGTTATGTTTAAGCATAGTCCTGAGAGCCTCTTTAGATCTCATAAACGGCAATTTAGCCTAAAAGGGTTTTAACGCAGTTGCCTCGTTTATGGTTGTTTCCAAAGCACCCACATTAAATTACCATAAAATTCATAGGTACTTGTAGAAACAAATTATTTTGAATTTCAAATAAGAAATTGTGAAAAAGTTGACTTAATTCTAAGTATCCAATTGTTTTATATTCCACAAACATTTCAGAAATTCAAACTACATGAAATCTGTTCAACATTGCTTTACATTAAAAGACGGCTACGGTGGGATAGCGAGAAATAATCATTGTGTCGTCATTAGATTATCCGTTTCAAAGCAAAATTACTTTTCAAATTACGAGTAGGTACCCGCGATTTCCTCCGCAGAGTTTCGAATAAAACAATTCTATATAGAATCTTATTATTTTCTGAAATAGTAATCTGTGCTATTCCGAGTGCGTCCAAGGGCTGCTTATAGAATCGAGTGAGGCGGTATTCCAAAGTGAGAGTGAAAGGACTCCACAAAATAAGTTTCTGCGGCAATCCTACGGTTGTCTAACGACTAATAGATAGAACCCTCAATCCTACTAATTTATAAATGTGGATGTTTGTTGATCGTTACGTCCCAAGAACAGAACGAATTTGGCTAAAATTTTGAAACTAGATAGATTGGAATCGGGAATTGTAGTGGTAGGACTCCTAGCAGGGTCCGCCTGGTGAAGTACCATAGCTTTGCCAGTTATTCTAACGCCAGTAATGTGCAAACATTTGTGTTCCGCTTTGAAGGGCAATGTTTTCAGAGAAATTACAGGGCTTAGAGATATAACATCTTAGATCTCTGGGTGACGAACGCAGTGCAGTGCTAGGTAATGATTTGGACTCTTCATGTTTCAATAGCTGCGTGTTGCTGTGCTGTTATGTGGCAGGCATGTTGCTTACCATAGAATAGTAATATTCTATACTCTACGTAAAAGACTCGCCGAAAAGTATAAAAATGCTATCCACGAAGAGACGCGACCCTGAGACAGGAGTCCCTAATGAACTTTATCTCACCACGAAAATAAAACATGAGTAAAAGATCTGGAGCGTCCCATAAATAAGGGAGAATTAAACATAGCGAGGTGGCGAGTATCCCGTTTCCCGCAAACGCAATAAATCCGGTCCTGAACCCAAAATCGTGATAAAAATATATTTTATCGCAAAAGTATCCTTACGACAGATCCATTTCCATAAAACATGCTAAAATCTAGGTCACTCCTCGGCAGACGTAAAGTAAATCTTCATTATTTAGTCCTGGCGCTGGGATCTGGAATAGTGAACTCAAAAGGTGGAACATGATCTGGCGTAATTAAATCCCAGCACTCGTTACGTCTATTCGTGATCGGGGGTCAATTAATTTTAGAGAAATGGTGGAGTTGTGATTGAGTAGAGTAGGTAATAAGGCGTGAGGTCATGTTATCTATACTATATATATTACTAACGACCCGTTCCGACTTCGCTCGGATATTGTCACATAAAGACCATTAATCGAAATAAAAACTATCCTATCTTTCAAGTTGATAAAACAGCACACGGTGTGCAAATTTGATTGAAATCGGTTAAGTAGTTTAGGAGTCCATCGCGGACAAACATCGTGACAGGAGATTTATTTATATTAAGATATATTATAAAGCTGAAGAGTTAGAGCTGTTTGTTTGTTTGAACGCTAGGATCTCGGGAAGTACTGGTCAGGATTGAAAGATTCTTTTTCTAATGGATAGTCCATTTATCGAGGAAGGCTATAGGCTTTAGAAAATAAAGCTACTATTAATAGAAGCGGAGCATGAATCAAGAATGTAACAAAATCGGGAAAAATATTCCTTTTTGAGAGAATTCGTACGTTTCGTGCTTTGACATGACACATGACAGCATGTGTCTAAGATTGCGTCATTGAATATCACAGATTACATAGATCTTGAAAATAAAACCTTTGCTAATATTTTTTTTTTCTAAATCTGAGTTGGTACAACCAATTTCCGACAGGTGGCGTAGCAGGTAGCTGAAGAGGTGTTTTGTTTGAAAGCGATATTCTCAGGAATTACTGAACCGATTTCAGTCATTCTTTCACCGTTGTATATGTACGGGATCCTGATGAGTACTATATAATGTACCACGGGCAACGCCGGGGCGGACATCTAGTATAAGATAAAATGGTCTATAAAAATTGGATGGGAAAAGTGTTCGAGACTCTTATTATAAATTAATAGAGTAGAGACGACAAATAAGTGGAGCCCCAGATGGTACACAAAATAATAGCCCATGTCAAATAGTACTACACACACAATATAATATAATATTGAACATTTCAAATGTTGAATTTCAATTATTTGTGTATTATCTCTGTTTCGCGTATTAATTACTATACCTATATCCTATACCGCGCCTCGTCGTAGTCTTTGGTAATTTAATAAATAATTTTAAGAATTGTCTAGTATAACATTACGCCCTATAAACTAGTTCTAAAACTATTAAAGTGTAATTGATAACTAAGTTCCAGTTTCAAGCGGTGGCCACTCCCGGCCACTCGGATGAAAATGACACCCCGGCCACCCAAAACAAAGACTAATCGTAACGTCCGTTCGATTAGCCTAAATGGAGCAACATTATGAACGGCCCAAATATTCTTTATACGAGAAATGTGCCAAAACAAGTACCTATTATTACGAAACTAGAACCAGACTTGAAGAAAGCGAGGAAATATGAGCAAATCGGGGCGAAGCGCTCGACCGTCAAACAAATCAAGAATCGGCGGAAATGGCACAGTAATTCAGGAAACCTTGCCTTGTTGTGAACCCAGTGCTGTGAGCGCTTGTTGGGATTATTTCGTGAAACAATTGACGCTCAGCTCCGCTGTCATCGCGATCGCGAACCAAAAGGCCGAGGGATACGGCATACGGCTCACAGTTTAAATTCGCCACAGACTCGGGGGTCCGTGATTTTTGTCATTACAATTATCTTTTTCACGGCTCACAGTTGCAATAGGGATGTTAACACTAATCACAAATTAATGTATTGAAGTTTTGAACATTAACTGAATGAAACAAATTTAACGTCCCATAGCCATAGAGTTACATAAGTTAACAGCTCAAATAGGAAAGAAACCTGAAATCAGAGCTTCCATTCGTTCGGATTTCTCCTAGTTTGGGAGGCGTTCGAGGAGCGTCTGGGCGCATTTTTCAACAGCGTTTGTGTTGACCCGGGCCAAACGAAACCAGAAAACAGACTCCAGATAGAAGTGAAAAGTTATAACTTAGAGTTTTAGTAATTAAACAGCACTAATGTTGATGTTGCACAATACGTGACCTATATATTGCTATTACGAATATCGATAACACGAACTCACAAGATGTCACCTATCCAAAAAGCGTGCACGCCGCGCCGCTCCATTAGCATGTCGGTGATGCTAAACCCGTAACAAAAATACCAAAAATCTCTTAACGTGGCCTAAGAAGTTTTCACTTCAAAACATATATAACTTGATCAACTGCGCTTGAGGAAAAATACAGATTTAGAATGAGAGTCCAGCAGGTCTACTTGAAGTCCGATAAACGATATATCGGTCGAGTTATGGACGTTTTATACCACGAAACACAATCGGTCGGTTGATCTGATCGGGCGTTTCGTTCATCCCGACCGACGCTGATTTGACAGTTTTTGTGTCATCAACCGACCGATTGTGTTTCGTGCTATAAAACGTCCATAACTTCGGCCGATATATCGTTTATCGGACTTCGTAGTAGACCTGCAGTGTCGGTCGGGATGAACGAATCGCCGGATCAGATCAACCGACCGATTGTGTTTCGTGGTATAAAACGTCCATAATTATAATATAATAATTATTGGAAGCTCGCGGCTTATATCGAGAGTCGATTATGGCACTACTACTAAAGTTATATTTGGTGGCGTGACAGTACCATTTAGCCCAGAAGTAAAAATCTTGGCATTATTTTCGATAGTTGTTTTACTTGGGATCCACAAATTCGATCAATAAAACGCAAAATATATGCCTCAGCAGCATCACTTCGAAGAATTCGAAACTTTTGCCTACAGCCACCAAAGTTGCGTTAGTACAATTCCTCCTTCTTCCCATCCTTGACTACGCTGACGTCTGTTACCTGGACCTTAGACGGGACCAATTCGATATGCTCGAGCGTCTTCAAAACTTTTGTATTAGGCTTATTTTCGGTCTCCGAAAAATATGACCATGTTTCTCTTTTCGATCTAAGCTCGAGTGGCTCCTCCTATCAGTTTACGTCGGGATACTCACATCCTATCACTTTAATATGACACACTTTTCACCCCTCTTCCCTCCGTATTTAAGCTTCCGTTTCACATTTCTTTGCGACACTCATTCAATAAATCTTAGGTCGTCTACAAATCTCCTATTATCTACCTCAGCTCATACAAGCTCTTTTACGGTTCGTCGTTCTGCGTGCAGGCTGTGGCCTTATGGAATGCTCTTCCTGCGGCCATTAGACGTGCGAGCGTCGCTTCGTTCAGGATTCTGATTCGGCAGCATTTTCTGACAAAAGTTGTTCACTGATTTATGTTTATTTTTCTTGGATTTTTGTGTTTTTTTATTGTATACATACATAATTTTATTATTTATATATATATATATGTATTTGTATGTATTTATATATTTATATATTATATATTTAAACTTATTTATTTATTGTACACCTATTATATGTATTTTGTTCTATTATATTTAATTTATATATAATTAATACACGTGTTTATTTATATTGTTAGTTGCACCACTGCCCAAAATCTTACAAATCTTGTTTCTTTGTAAATCAAAGGTTATCTGAAGAGATCGCTTTTACCGATAAGATCGCCTTTTGTGCCCATTATGTGTTTGTTATTTTATTTGTTACTTATTGTCAACTTTGTTTGTGGTGCCAATAAAGTGTTTTTATATTGTATTGTATTGTATTGTCCAACTGTTAACTTCGGCCGATATATCGTTTATCGTACTTCGTAGTAGACCTGCAGGATTTTAGAAATCACGCCTGACATACGGCCATCTGGTGAATGTCTTCCCAGTGGCTCTATTAATTCTCAAGTTCCCACACTAATGAAACACAGACATTCCTAATCCTGTTGTAGCAACCTCAATCAATGGAACAGTTTGGCTGCGGACACGAAACTAGCGACGAACAAGCGATGGCGGCGGCGGGGCGAGCGCGGAGCGGCGCGGCGGTGACGTATGTATGTATGTAGGTATGTATTTGAGCGCACGGCACCGCTCGCCGCTCGCCGCAAGTTTCGTGCGCGCCTCAGTACTGCGCTATGGTATTGTACGAGTACGTCGCCGCCACGCCGCCGTCGCGTCGCCCCGCTGTCGCTCGTCCATCGCTGGTTTCGTGGCCGTAGCCTTAGCCTGGCCGGACGGCGGCAGCGAGCCGACACGATTACCTCGGTCAGATGGAGATAATTGGAGATATTCGAAGGACCGGAGTCGTGTGATCCGCTGATTAGTTTGTAAATTGAAATAAATTGAACTACCGACTGATATCCCAAATACAACAAGTATAAACAGCTGCCAGTATCTACCGCGACTCGACAGTAAACTAATATGGAAAATGGGTTTAGCGCAATAAGCGCTAAACTAGCGAGTGTGGCAAAAAACCGAAATAAAACAATGTAATGAACAGATAATTTATATTTTCGCATATTAGCATATTATGTATTAGCAATTAATATTTTAAACGACATATTTAATTAAGTATTATTTAACGATGTGTGATAAACAACGTAAATAATCATGTTATCGTAACAGCATTATCAGTTTAAAGTTTGGGTGTTTGTTGCTCAATCACGTCGGACCCGCTAAACAGATCGAATTGAAGTTTGCAACACAGTATGATTGTAACCTGGTATACCACCTAAGCTTGTTGGACAGGGAAAAGGCGCTGCTACTGATTAATTAATAAATAAATAAATTAAAACATATCGTACCCAGAACCGTCTCTAGTTGTTTTTAAAAACACTTACAAAATGTATGAAATCATCTTTGTTAGTTCACTAGTTAATAGCGAGTCATACGAGCGTCTGCCTACAATGATTTCTTCAGAGCCCACACACACTCCTTGATTATTCCCTATTTTAGCCCGAAGGTTAGAAAGAATAGAATGCGACAAATAAGAGGAAAAGAATCTACCTCATTAAATCAGAGGCGAATTCAGAGAAACAAAATTACGTACAAGGTGAGAGCGAAGGATAAACGGATTCCCGGTATCTCCCAGCGTCTACACACACAGCTAGCTACGCTATATCAGCTGCTTTATTGAATGCCGCGACGGTTCAATCACGGTATATTCAATTATTTCTAGAATAAAGCTCTATAAGTGCCTCTTATGTGCGAAGAATAACTGTACCTACGTCATTAATTCAATCCTACCAATAACATAAATGTGAAAATAACTTACATAAGTACATATTGTTACGCTTTCATGTCCAAACTACCGAACAAATTTAAATGAATGAACATTGTTCCAATTGCAAAAATACAAGTTTTCCCGCAGGTTTGGTACATGGCGCATTTCGTTGATTATTTTACGCTACAGAGATAGTTGATAGCCTTAAAAAAGACAGGCTACTTTTCAATGCGAATAAAGAGTTGTATAGGTTCTAAATTTGTATGAAACTTTCGTCACTTTTGAGTTTGAAACTTTAGCTTCTGATTACAAGTAAATAAATGCGTCATTAAGAGTTTCCAAAAACATTACACTTAAGGGGGTAAACTTGTGATAAGAACGTCTAGGCTGTGGAATACGTTGCCTGAGTGGGTTCTCCCCGATGGTTACAATCTTTGTGTCTTCAAATCGAGAGTGAATCGGTTTCTTCTAGGTAAACACGTTCCATCGTAGACCGCATCGTCGCTTAACATCAGGCGAGATGGCGGTCAAGTGTAAACTTATAAAAGTAAAAAAAACTCGCTCCTAATAATTTAGGTAAGCCACACCCTGAGGTGCAGCTAGTATCACTACAATGCACCTTCGATTACATAAAAAAATCAAAACGCCCGGACAAATCAGTAACCATAAAATATTAATTGGGCAATAAAGCTGATTAAGAAAAAAATTTCAATCTTATCAAAGCATTGTTTTAATTCAATTTGGTTTGATTACATTCGTTTCGGAGCATTAGCTTCAAGTGCATTGGATAGTTGTTGAAGAATATTTCCTTTGCTATTTTCCAACTCATGCGATTCAATACGATTCGGAATTCGCTATCTCAAGTCTGTCATCCTGAATTTAATCAAAAATGAGATGAATGATATCCATCATTGGAATGGATATCATCCGATATCCATTCCAAATCGGAAATCATTGAGATAACTGATCAATTCATTCTAAATAAAGAAGTAACGTGATTATAATCAATGACGTCATGGCTTCAATGTATGTTGTTATCACTATCAGCACTCCGCGGTTTCACCCGCGCATTTTCTTGTTCCTTAATTTTCCGAGATATAAAAGCTATGTGTTCTTCCAGACTATAATCCAAATTTCAGCCTAATCCGTTCACACGTTACTACGTGATTGAGCAACAAACACACAAACATTGACATTTATAATATTAGTACGAATATTACAGTTTTTATATCAATAATAGTTACTTTACTAAATTACGGCTGGTTTATCCGGGAGAACGGCGACTGCCGATCCGGAGCCCCGGTTCAAATCCCACGCGCACCACTGTCTTTTCTAAGTCATGTGCGTAATGCCGCTAGAAAAACATCGAGAGGAAGCTGACATGTACCTAGTATCTTTCGATGTCACCAACCAATACTGGGCCAGGGTGGTGGATAATGGCCTTGATCCTCGTCTTGCGAGAGAAGGCTCGAGTCCAAGCATTGAGCTGCTTGTGTTATATCAATGATAGTAGGATTATCAATTACAGAATATGGACCGGGATCGAGGACTCTCTGCAGTAAGAAAGTATTTTTTAACAAAGATTGGTTTGCGCTTACCCCTCGGCCGATGTTAAGCGATGATGCGATCTATGATGGAGCGTGCTTTCTTAGAAGAAATCGATACAATCTCGACTTGAAATAGACACCAAGATTTTAATAATCCCACTCAGGCAACGCATTCTATTCTAGATGTTCATTTTAGGAAATTATTTCTTATTTTGTTTTTATCATAAAGGCGAGAGTTTGTGTGTAGTAGCAAATTTTAGGTAGGTATTTGAGGTATTCCTTAACTGTGGGCCTCATAACGAAGCTCAAAGTCACACAGCGAGCTATGGAGAGGGCTATGCTCGAGTCTCTGCGCGACAGAATCCGTAATGAGGATATTCGCAAAAGAACGAAAGTGGCCGACATAGCTCAAAGAGAAGCAAGCTGAAGTGGCAATGGCAGGCCACATCGCTCGCAGAACTGACAACCGATGGGGAAGAAAGGTTCTCAGCGTGGCGACCATAAACCGGAAGACGCAGTGTTGGACGGCCCCTCCCACTAGATGGACAGATGACTTCATAAAGGTCGCTGGAAACCGCTGGTTGCAGGTTGCGTAGAACCGTTTGTTGTGGAAATCTGGGGGAGGCCTATGTTCAGCAGTGGACGTTTTGCGGCTGATGATGATGATGATGATTTGAGGTAGCTGAATACTTGTCACATAGTGCGGACGGACACGGAGGTGCAGACCTGTAGACCTGGCCGGTGACTAACAGCCATAATGAACTCCTCAATTTAGATCACCTGGCAGATAGACAGTCCCACCAAAATGATAGATAGATGTGTTATTGAGAACTCCTATTTTTAACCCCGACCAAAAAAGGGTGTTATAAGTTTGACGTCGATGTCTGTCTGTCTGTCTGTCTGTCTGTCTGTCTGTCTGTCTGTCTGTCTGTCTGTCTGTCTGTCTGTCTGTCTGTGTGTGTGTCTGTCTGTGGCACCGTAGAGGTCAAACAGATGGGCCGATTTCGATGGGGTTTGTTTTATTTGAAGGTTAATATCCGTGCGGGTGTTCTTAGCTACGTTTGGTTAATATCGATTCAAAATGGCCGCCACCACAAAATGGCGAACAAAATATTTCTTCACAACCTACCTTAATATGGGTATCAAATGAAAGGGCTTGACTAGTAGAATACTATACACTATAACAAATTTCATATCCAAGATGGCCGGCACCACAAAATGCCAAAGTGTATTATTTTTTTCACTAATACTACCTCAATATAGGTATCTAATGAAAGGGCTTGACTAGTAGACCACTTTGCACTATAACAAATTTAAACTAAGATGGCCGCTACCACAAAATGGCGAAATACATTTCTTTTTCACAACTTCCTTAATATGGGTATCAAATGAAAGGGTTTGACTAGTAGAACGTTATACAGATGATGCGAGATCCGAGGTAGTCGGGGGTTAGTCAAAATTTTAATTTTGTTCTTGTTTAGTCAACACCCAATCGCGCCTGCGGTCACTCGACAACTGCCAACCTACTGCCAACCAAGGACCCCAAAAAAAGCTATGCAGCGCTAGCTTTTAAACTTAAAGGACTTTTAAAAATCTAATATATAAAATTCTCGTGTCACAGTTTTTCGTTGCCATACTCCTCCGAAACGGCTTGAGCGATTCTCATGAAATTTTGTGAGCATATTGAGTAGGTCTGAGAATCGGCCAACATCTAATTTTCACACCCCCTAAGTGATAAGGGTTGTTCACCCCTAAAAATATTTTTAATTTTTTGGTCAATTTTTGTTTTATTTTTATAATGTGGCATTAAAAATACATACAACCCTAAATTTTACCCTTTATCACCAACCCTATTTTTAATCTATATAATTATATAAAAAATTAATACCAGTTTTCGTTGTAAGTGAACTCCTTCTAAACGGCTCGACCGATTTGAATGATTTTTTTTATACGTTTAGCTAGGGCCCTAGATGGTTTAGATTCACAAATCACGCCGGCAGATGGCGCTGCAGTTGATATTTTGGTTACTATCCGAGCGAAGCCGGGAGGGGCCGCTAGTTATATATAAATATGAGTCAGCCAACATTCATGTAATTTGTAAAGTGATAACGGAACCGTGCCTCGGTGAACAGGTCGATCATCGATGAATCAGGATGCACCCAGCTGAGCCCTGACTGATAACGTAACTCATGTATGGACCGCGGACACGTGTCGATGAGCGAGTCTGCGCACGTGAGCCGACGTTAAAAGAAAACATACATTCGCAGAGAGGATAGTAAAACAAACTTTATCTCAAGGTGAAGGTGAATCTCTGACTCATAAAAACAGAGAGACTGAAATACATTTGAAACATTCCAGAGGCATTGAATGTCAGAAAACACCTCTTATGTTTTTTTTTTCTTAATAAGAATAAAGCAAGCGACAGTATAGGACAGGGGAGATGCACCACTTAGCAATCAGGTGATAATAAATGGCGCATCTGACGCATGACGCA
>CM029774.1:23502132-23556570 GCA_017562165.1 Ectropis grisescens
CAGTCGTAAGTTTTAGCCTGTGGCCCTGATTATTTTTTCAAGTGCATAATATAATATACAACTTCGTCACTATGATTGGAAGCATTACAGGAAAACACCGCGAAAAAACATGTTCCGCAAGAAACATCGTCTAAGGACATACACGTACCATCTCATAGCTCGCACTTGACCAGCATGGGCTGTTTGTCTCCTTGAGAGAAAAAAAATAGACCAATGTTTATTTATTTACAGACTTACAAACCCACTAACTTTCGCCTTGATACTTCGGAGAGTATGCAACTGACCTGCGTGATCTAATACCACCTTGCCCTTTTTTTGTCTATTGGACTGTTCGTAGCTTGAAACATAGGTTAAAGAATTACTTTGTTACCTTAAAATTGGTTGCCTGTAAAGTCGGTATACGGGCGAAAGTTTTACGTGACAACGACTTTGAGTGGTAAAATAATTTTACGGAAGGGACGCGTGCCTTTCACTTTTTATGTCTGTCTCTCTCGCTCTTAGGCGGGCTAACCATGCCCGAGTGGAAGGACGCGTGCCTCTCTCGCGCGCTCGTTGTGAGCGCATAACGTGAGCGGAGCGTAACGCAGTTTCTTGAAGTGTCACCCGGCAAACCAATTTATAAGACGTTGTCACGTCAAAAGTGATATCATTTCATTGTTGATGTTCCAAAGACATAAACTAAGATATTTGACTTCACGTTTCTGATCAGAACGTCTGGGTTGTGTGGTTTTATCCTGATGGTTACAATCTTTGTACGAGTATCTTCAAATCGAAGGTGAGTCGGTTTCTTCTGGGTAAGCACGCTCGCATCGTATCGTATTGGCATTTAACATCAGGCGAGATGGCGGCCAATTCCGAGCCTATTATTGTTAAAGAAATAATATTAGAGTGATGTTCATATATTCTAAGTTGGTACGAGCTTTAGTTTGTCTATATGTTCATACATGATATCTTACTAGGCACGTGTTTACCGCAAATGAGTCTAATCTAGGACCTCAAGGCCGAATATTTCATTTGACCCAAAATAATTGATCACACGGTTCGGTTCTCCATATTTTGAGGCTCAATTGATCGTGTAGTGACCCGGCTATAAATAGTGATTAATGGGACCCACTGGATAGTTTCAAAGGGTCTACTATTTTTAAGTAAAGAATGACTTTTTGCTTCATTACCCTCAGTATTGCAAAATGTAACTTGAGCACAATTTGGGGCCTTTGATTTCGTTTAATGACAAACTAACGGGGAAATAGCTTAGGCAATTTGATTTTACGATCACACTTAAAAAATACAGTTATATGATAGTTATATGATATTCATTGACTGAAGCAAAAGATCGGCGATCAGGACGTACGCGGATAATGTTGCAGCCGATACCATACAGACTTGCATTTGCAAAGAAGCTGCCCTTTCACTTTGGTAGAGTTTTATACAATCATTTGCCGGAAAGTATTAAAACCATCTCGAGCAAATTAATATTTGAAGGAAAGATCAAACAGCTTTTAATCCAGAGGACTTTGTACAGCATAGGTGAATATTTAAATTTTAACTACGAGTAGTATTGATGTTTCTATGACGCTTACGAGCAATTGGCTATGTAAGACTGTACGTGCCTAGGTACTTATATTACCACAATAATATATAGATATTATTTTAATAGAATAATTAAATTTAGATAGTAACAGTATTAAATATAATAGATAGTAACAATAATGCCCCTATACAGCATTTTATTAATTTTGTGATGTACATTATTTTATATTTTCAATGACATTATATTTTTTTGCAAATGACGAGATATATTAATACTATGTTCAGCAATTAGTTTCTAATGAAATTTGTTACTAATTCTAATGTATGTTTTTAATATGTCAATAAATGCTATCTTATCTTATCTTATCTTATCTTATGTGGGTATCGCGTTATAATTCTTTGATTATTTATTTATGTCTCGCATTTCTTTTCATTGGCAAGTAACTTACTCTGTCACAAAAACGATGGGGTGTTTTAAGTGTGACGTATTGTGTGTTTACTTCTAACTGATTTTGATTATTTTTTCTTAATTTGTAATAAAAAAAATTGTCGGACGAAGCTATGTTTGATAAAAATCGGGCCAAGATGGCCGCAACAACAAAATGGCGGATAGCATTTTAAATTTTCACAAATCGCTCAATATGGGTGTCAAATGAAAGGATCGGACTAGTACAAACTTATAACATATTTCAAATTCGAGATGGTGGAGAAAAGTCAATTACTTAAATTTTGTTAATTTTTTCAAGTTTATATTTTGAGGCCTTTAGAGAATTTAGAAAATTTAAAGTTATTTTTTAATAATTGTATCATATCTATAACTATTAGGCATACATATTATATTATTTGCTTTACATTTTATTCACAATGTCCTGTTAGATAATTTACTGGACCTACGTATCGTTATTATAAGGGGCGTTATGCCGTTCTAATTGATTAAATAAATAAATAAGCGTCAACAAATGTTTGGAATCCTGTGATAAGTTTTTATAAATGACTTTGATTATTTCAACATTTTAAATGTAGTCACATTATCATTTCCTATTATGGCATATTATGGCTTCGCAGAGAAAATTGATTGGCATACTTACATCAATTTTAATTTTGATTTTTTTTTCATCTCCCTATCTCTCACATCGTCACATCTCATTTCAAGTCTTCATACGTCGTCAAGTCGTCAACAAAAAACATACGAGTAAACGAGTAATAATTAAAACAATGTTCAAGTGAATTAAAAGAATTAGTAGGTTTGGCATTTTTTTTTGTTGTATAGTACCTACCTATATATTATGTGCTGCAATAACTGCTCAATTGCAAATCGATTTTGATGATCATTTTTACTTTGATAGAACATATGTTAGAAGTTGTACCACATAAATGAAATCGAAATTAATTTACCACATTTGGAATAAAATATTTGTGCAAATTATGGATTGATTTATTGTTTCGTTCAGTAGAATTTTCACAAATTAGTTTTGGCTTTTTTTAGAGAAATATAATTTCCAACCGTATTTCAGTTAAACTTGTAACTTTTTTTATAATATAGAGTCGAGACGAGCAGGACATGTGCCTGATGGTAAGCAACATCTCAGTCAACAACAGCACAGTGACATGCAGCTATTGGAATATGACAGTTGCAAATCATTACTTAGCATTGCACCGCGCTCGTCACCTTGAGATATAAAATGTTCCTCTATTCCCTGTAATTTTACTGGAAACATTGCCCTTCAAACCGGAACCCGGTAATATTTTCACATTGTTGCTTGGCGGTAGAATAACTGGCAAAGGTGTGGTACTTCCCCAAGTGGACTCTAAAAAGAGTCCTACCACTACTAAACTAACTCAAATATCGTAATTACTCGTATTACGACTATCCAATGCAGAAAATATGGGTAAATCCAACATTTTGATCACGTTACTCCCTATGTCTCCGTATCGACTTCATAATCTCATTAAAATTCCATGGTGCCTGCTCAATAAAATATGTGGCGAAGAATAGTCAACCGAACGACTCATATTCCTAGAAGGCAGTCTAGTCTCTAGATCAAAAAACCTAGGTTTTTTTGTAGCATGGCCAAGTTTAGGCAGCTACATAAGTGACATTAAGATGACCTGCGCATAAGAGCATGACTTCATTATTGGAATCAGTAGCTCTATTCGTTGTAAATAATGTTTAATAAGTTTTTTTTAGTAAAGATAGCGCATCATAATGCGCTATTGTACACTTTAGAGATTTTATAATTTTATTTGCAATTTGTTTCAAGTTTTTTTCAAATGCACCAGTTCTCTGGGTAATGAGCGCAGTGCAGTGCAGTTGCTTACTATCAGGCACATGTCCTGCTCGTCTCGTCACTTCTTATTTAAAAAAAAAGTATACATACGTACGCATACTATATACATACAAGCTAAAAATGTGTTATAAGTGTTACTTTCTGTGAACACTTGTCGCTACCGCAATTAATCGTGTAAGTACAAACATAAATTTATTTTTAAACCAAATAATTATTGTCTTTTGGTAATTCGTGAAATTAGCCATAAATCAGTTTTTTCTCGATAAGTAAAGGGAAATATCGTATCTATTACATCTACCCAGATATTCTTATTCTGGCGTTTATTTGGCCCAACGTATAAACATTGCCATTCAGCGTGCTAATACCGCCAGCATGCTGGGTACGCTTCCGATTGGTAGTGGGCTTGAACAACTTGATTATCTGTAGAACTTCATTGGTCTATGGATAATTCAGGTGTGCTTAGTGTAAATAGTTGGTTAGGTATGTAGGTAGCGTTGTGTAGTTCTCATTGTAGTGGTAGGACTCTTGGCAGAGTCTGCCTGGGGGAAGTACCACACCTTTGCCAGTTATTCTACCGCCAAGCAGTAATGTGCAAACATTAGGTTCTGTTCCGGTTTGAAGGGCAATGTTTCCAGAGAAATTACAGAGCTTAGAGATATAAGATCTTAGATCTCTGGGTGACGAGCGCAGTGCAGTGCTAGGTAATGATTTGGACTCTTCATGTTCCAATAGCTGCGTGTCACTGTGCTGTTATGTGTCAGGCATGTTGCTTACTATCAGGCACATGTCCTGATCGTCTCGTCACTCTTTATTTAAAAAACAAAAAAAAATGTATCCCAGATCCTATAATTATAATAATAATTAGAGTAGCGTCTCTAGTAGACTTAAAGTATTTTCATGCAGAATTTATACTTCGCTTACTAATCTTATACATAAAAATGTTATGTTGGTTTGTGTACGCTTCAAAAACTCAAAAAGTTCTGCACCGATCGAGCTGAATTTTTACAATGATATATAATCCGCACCAAGGGTTGTTTTTGTCTAATTTTTACATCACAATGTGCCACAGCGAAGCGTGGCGGGGTACAGCTAGTAGACAATATTATTGTAGTGGTAGGACTACTTGCAGGGTCCATCTGGGGGAAGTACCCCATACCTTTGCCAGTTACTCTATTAAGAGTCATCATATCATCAGGAACATGCTGCTCGTCTCGTCACTTCTTAAAAAAGGCCTTGTTTGCACCATGAGCTGTATCGCGACATAATACACGTATCAGTCGAACTGGCGAACAAGCGCAAACCTATTCCAATGATTCTGTTCCTGATGTTGCGGATACTAATAACTGTCAGGTCATTCTGAACTTAGAGTACTTTTTCTACGTAAGCCTGCACATTTTTTGTTCTCCTCTTGAGTCACGAAAATCGTCATCTAGAGTTATTTCTCTAACCTGCTCTATAACACCAACTCTATAACTCTAGCCCAAAAGTAGGCAGGTGAGACTACTTGAAGTCAACCACACAGGTGTCAGGAGAAACACGCTGCAAGAACAATAACAGTTTTATTATCAAGCATACTGTTTATTTTATTTATATTACGCTGATAGTACCTAACATTTTCAAACATGCGAAAAAAAGCTATAAACAGGAGCTAACCTCGCTTTGTTGCACAGTAAACACTTTCTTCAAAGGTGTCTTCTTGTGACAGTTCAAATGTTCACGAAAAAGATTTCCTGCGAATATATATTATGGTAACTATCATGGGTCAAACCTGGTCTCGAGTGCCAGATCAAAACATATGGAACTTTGCCAGTCAAGACCTGAAAAAGAGGCGTAAATACTCACATATTCTATAGAATAAAATACGCGTGTGATAATGATGATAACTTAATTATTATTTAAGTTATTAAACTTAGTACGTGATTTTAATTACTAAACTTGTAATGGTGTCTTTTGCATTTGTAATTTCTATAGTTTCGTATTTCGAGTGTGTGAGTTTTGATTTTAAATATCAAATATTTACTTCTACAGTTGCAGTGGCTGGTCTAACAGACGCTGTTTTTCAAAGCAAATCATGAAGATATAAAAATGGGACAAAAGTGAAAACTATGGGCTATATGATTACAAAAAAAACAACAAATTACAAAAAAAAACAGATTTAGAAAAATACCTATACTGATAAATATTATAAAGCTGAAGAGCGTGTTCGTTTGAACTTGTTGATCTTAAGAACTGCTAGACCGATTTTAAAAATTATTTCACCGTTGGATATATTCTTGATTCCTGCGTCCTATAAGATATATAATACGTTCCACGGACGAAACCGGGGCGGTACGTTAGTACACAATAAAAAACATTACAATCGTTATCCGTTTTTGAGGAGTTTAGTTACAAACACTGACAGGATGTTTTATAAATAAGATGAAAAAAGGAAGTAGTGAGTTGATAACAACGCAATAAACATGCCATTATAAAAATTTTTGCTAGGGTTACAAAAGTCAGAAAAACATGGCTACCAAAGATTAGCCACACTAAAACAAACTGTTGTGTATTTGTAGTACGTATGGTAATTTGGAAATATGTATGATATACACATAAATATATGATATACTCGTAATATACTGATATTGCTTGAGTCTAATCTACCGAACTGACTGATAGTAGGACGTAAGAGTTAGGCCGTACACTATGAGAATAGAGGTAGAGCGCCGCCAAAATTAGAGATAATTGAATGAATAGCCAAGAAATAGAGACGAAATATTTAAAAAAAATTAAAATCGACGAGACGAGCCGGGCATGTGCCTGGTGGTAAGCAACATGCCTGCCACACAACAGTATAGTGACACGCACCTATTGAAACATAAAGAATCCAAATCATTACCTAGCACTGCACTGCGCTCGTCACCCAGAGATCTAAGATATTATATCTCTAAGCCCTGTAATATCTCTGGAAACATTGCCCGTTGAACCATTGCATTCAAATCGGAACACATGTTTGCATATTACTTCTTCGTGGCAGGATAACTGGCAAAGGTGTGGTACTTCCCCAGGCGGACTCTGCCAAGAGTCTCTTACCACTACAAAAAAATACTATAAAAATTAACGTACAGGTATATGAAAACTGAATGTTGAACGATGTAGGAAATAAGTTCGAAATTCAAAAACCAAAAACAGTAGACTATCGTCAATTCCACGTAATAATTGGAGTATAACAAACGTTTTATAATATTAACGAATTGGCGTCGTGGCTTGGTTGGTAGTGAGTCTAGACACATAGCTGTAGGTCGTGGCTTCGATTCTCACATAGGACGAATAGTTGTGCGATAAATATGCATATGAGTGACGAGACGAAAGATCGAAGTAGAACCAGAGTAGGCATGTTGCGGTTTAATTTCGAAATTACGATTTTCGTATAACAAGAGTAGACGTCCTGTTTAGGGATTTTGTTTTCACAAGTAAGTATTTACAATTATAACAGTTAAATTCTTTGATTAATTAATTTAAAAATTAATTGTCTGTGTCTGCACTGTGTCTGGGTGTTTCTATCTCTATATATTAAAATGTTATGTTGGTTTGTGTACGCTTCAAAAATTCAAAAAAATTCTGCACTGATCGAGTTGAAATTTTTCAATGATATATAATCCGCATCAAGGATTGTTTTTATCCAATTTTTGCATTACAATGTGCCATAGCGAAGCGTGGCAGGGTACAGCTAGAGTATAATAAGTATGTATTTACAACTATATGAGTATTATTTCAGCTATCTGGCCGCCAAATTACAAGCTTGGCTTAGTTTAGGGTCAGATGGTGTTGTGTGTGAATTGTTCACCAATATTTATTTTATTTTTTAATATAGTTAACAGTATTATACTTATACATAACTGTTTACAGAGTAGATAGTAGTTGGGGATGTCCACAAGTATATATAAATAGCCTGAGTGGGTTTATCTCAATGGTTTCAAGTTGAAAGTGGTTTTTCTAGTGGCACACTCCATTGTAGTTGTAGTGTCAAACGGATACCTATAATTGATAAAATGAAAAAAAAGAAGTGTGGCACTCGGGGACTGCCGTGGTAAAGCTATTGCATGTTACATGCATTTTTATCAACATAAGCAATAGGGATGTCAACAATTTTTCGGAATTGCTTTTATTCAGTCACTCTTCAAAGTTCAGAAGAAGAATACAATCTAGTAAGTCTTCGACAGCTGAGAGCATTTAGTCTGTAAAAATAATACAAATACGATTCAAAGTCGAATGACCGAGTGGGGAGGACGGCGTTACGGTCTTCCGTCCCTCTTTCTTGTGAACATAAGAAAGAGATGCACGATCACTAAAATTCGGTCCCCAGGCCCGCGATAAAAGCTATGCAATAGCTTAATATTTTCTAAACGTTACTTAACCACAAAGTTATCTCTTTGAATTTACATTGCGTTCTATACATATAAACGTTGGTAATTTAGATGCATTTATTGACCTACCAAAAAAATAAAGTTTTATTCCAATTACCTACAATAGATTACCCAAAACTTTGACGGATTATTTTAACTCGCATAACTTCAACTTCAACTTTTTCTTTTGGCTTCCATTCGGTAATGTCACCGTAATTTCGCCAATGTCCAGCGATTGAGCATTGGGAGTATCTTTGTTATATTAAGTTCTTAATTCAGGTGATCAGTCTTCCATTTTTTCATAGCTTCTGAGAGTTTTGAGCTTGATTTTCGGAAAACACGTGAAAATAATAAAATTTGATTAAAGCTTGACATACGGCGATCTAAACGGTCAAATCAATGTCCAAATAATATAATTTTAGTAATTCAGCGTAAAAAATAATTTGTTGTCGGTACCGGTGTGTTTTTGGTCTAAGTTCTTAGCTATACGATTTATTTGCTAGCAAGGTGACCCACACACAAAGAGTTATTCAAAATAGTCTATGGTTAGACTAACAAGTTATTGTTTGTTTTTTAGCCTTTATAATTTACCAATTATAACATACTGGCGGTGTCTCACGGTTTGACCCGCGTATTTTCCTGGGATAGTAAAAAGTAGCCTTTGTGTTTTTTCCCATTTGGTTTCCCAAATCTTAACGTCTTTCCAAATCTCAACTAGACAGACTAGACCGTTCAGACGTGATTGAGCAACAAACATCCAAAAATTTACGTTTATAATATTTGTAGGATTAACCTTTGTGGTTTTTGTTCTATAAAATTACATATATTAGTTTTTATCGATAATATATTTGCCCTTGACCGCCACCTCCCCTGATGTTGAGCGATGATGCGGTTCATGAACCTAGAAGAAACCCATTCACTCTAGACTTGAAGGCCCCCAAATTTTATCCATTAGGAAACACCCACTTAGGAAACGCATTCCAAAGTTTTGATGTTTTATTATGAACCTGGAGTGAAACCTCTTCGTTCGAAGCCTTTGTAATATCCACCACGAAACGATGTTGCTTTCTGGAGCCTCAGATGACCACTTCTCATAAGGCTCTACTAACCAAAATCTAAAAACTGTACTTACGAACAAACGTATAATATTTTAGTAGTGGTAGCACTCTTGGCAGAGTCCACCTGAGGAAGTACCACACCTTTGCCAGTTATTGTACCGCCATGCAGCAATGTGAAAACATTACTGTGTTCCAGTTTGAAGGGTAATATTTCCAGTGAGATTACAGGGTATAGAGATAAAACATCTAAGATCTCTGGATGACGAGCGCAGTGCAGTGCTAGGTAATGATTTGGACTCTATATGTTCCAATAGCTGCGTGTCACTGTGCTGTTATGTATCAGGCATGTTGATTACCATCAGGCACATGTCCTGATCGGATTCTGCCAAGAGTCCTACCACTACAAGGTAATGTACATCATACACTTTTTTTATTTTTGTCATTCTCTTATTTTGGAAGTTACAGGGGGGGGGGGGACATACTTTTTATCACTTTGGAAGAGTCCCTCACGCAAACTATTCAGTTTAGAAAAACAATATGTTTAAAACCTCCATATCATTTTTGATGACCTATCCATAGATACCCCACACGTAGGGTACTGACAAAAAAAAATTGAGTTTCAGTTCTAAGTATTGGACACCCAAAATTTTTTTAGCTCTTATAGTTTCGGAGAAAAGTGGCTGTGACATACGGATGGACAGACAGATAGACAGACAGGCAGACAGACAGACATGACGAATCTATAAGGGTCCCGTATTTTGCTACGGAACCCTAAAAAGCTATAACTAATTTGTCAAACACTAGATACCCAACACAATTACTAGGTTTTTAGATTTTTGTAAATATTTCCTCAACTCCAACGAAGGTAAATTAATAAAACCACTTCTGACCTTTTTTTGCTTCTATGTTATTATATTGTGGCTTATCTATTTGTTTTATAATGCTAGATAAAAATACCTAAAGATCAAAAATAAAACTCCTTACAATGTTTTATTTTTAAAATACATGATTTAGTCTGTAAGCATTCGATTCCACTATCACTCAATAATATGCTAACGTTACTGAGTTCTGGTTTGAAGGGCAATGCTTCCAGATAAGTTTTAAGTGATAAATCCTAAATAATATAAATGCGAAAGTTTGGATGTTTAGATGTTTGTTGCTCATTCACGTCAGAACACCTGAATTAATTAGGTTGAAATCTGAGTTATACGTTATAGTCTGGAATAGCATATGGGCTACTTTTTGCCACGGTAAAATTACCGGAACGAAAACTACGCGAGTAACACCACGGGGCGCTACTAATCATATTAGGAATACCTCCGGCTGACGAGGGCAGTGCAATGCTTAGTAGTGATTTGGACTCTGGAGTGTTGATTACCATCAGGCGCAGGCCTTACTCGTCTCGTCACTCTTGTTATGTATAAAAAGAACGGAAAATAAAAAGTTCCCCTTCGTTATTATTATTTTATCAAGTTTAATTCTGTTTCTTCAAACGCATTTGTCGTCACAAACATTGAAAATGAAATTTTGAAAAGTTTATTTGGCTGTTTTTTAAAATTTGACAGGTTTCTGCCGCGGGTAAGCTTTAAGTATTTGTAATACCGCAGCATGGCACATATCCTGAGTAAAGAGGTTCCATAATCAAACGAGGATATTTAAAAATAAATAATTCCAAATTCAAAACCAGCTTCGAAGTTTAAATGTGTTCGCGCGGAAATCAAACAACGAATCGGGCTGCCGTTTCAAATCCATCCATTTAGCGAAATTAGTCAGTTCCCGAAAAAACGGCCAACGACCCTTCCACCAACTCTAAAAAGTCCTAAGTATTTTAGCCTCTCAAAAAATCTACTGTTTACATAACACTTTTAAAAATACCTACACCACGCCAAAGGGCTCAGACGCT
Source organism: Ectropis grisescens (assembly GCA_017562165.1). Lineage (NCBI taxonomy): Eukaryota > Metazoa > Arthropoda > Insecta > Lepidoptera > Geometridae > Ectropis > Ectropis grisescens. The sequence continues at coordinate 23,513,297 of CM029774.1, forward strand.
CACAGACAAAAATTTCGTCTGTCGCGCCTGTGTGAGTGATGCACACATCGAAACGACATAAAAATGCCCAATCGGTACATGTCGCACCACTACAATGAAGGCACGACGTAAGTCGCATACAAGTGCATAATTCGGCCGAGATGCAAAAAAAATATTTGGCAATGCGGCCCCTACGCGGCCGCCAGTCGTCCGCCACACAGGGTTAGGTTAGGTTAGATTTTTTGGCTCAAAACGCTCGTTGGCAATTTTTGAAAACCGAATTTTTGTATCACTAGGAAAAGACATCCTTCCTGTCTACTCGTGCCAGTACGCCGCGATTTTTTGTCTAAAGAACTCGACTCGTCCCAACATTAAATTATCCAGTCGGATTCTAATTGGATAATGAACATTCGGTTTTCAAATCTACTCATCTATTTTGGACGAACGTTATGAGCGAAAATCGTGTGGCGCGGGCGCAGTATTTATTTTCAATTTATTTTTCACAGACTTCTCCGATTATGGCCTAATAATTTAATAAAACCAAGATTTTTCATTTTTAAATATTGTTAAAAAACTCTAGTGTATTGTGTCGTGTTGTGTTATTTTTCACAATTTATTTTTCTGATTTAATTGGACTTTGTGTTCTCAATTTGTTTTATTTGGTAAGTCACTTTTTATTATTTCACTGTATTTTATTTTCTTCGTTAAAATATTACTAATTTTAGGTAGTATTTTAAAATTTGCAAATATTTATTTTATTGATTTATGCACTATTCCATTGTAAAATTATTTAGTTTAATCTGCCAGCGAAGAATCTACGTATGCACACAAAAAGTTCAACGAAACACAGACTTCTCAGAATTTATGTTTTATTTTTCGAACTTACATTCTATTTTTGTATAGGTTCGGGATAATCCCATAGACAAGGGCACGTCGACCAATGACGTCAGCGACTAGGCACTGGCGAGAAAGTCGGCCATCTTGCTTTTGTGTTCTTTTTTGAAGCCTACAAAGTGCGCGGGCGCCCGCCCGCCATATTGACACGCATTTGAATTTGGAAATTTTAGGAAAGTAATCGAAGATCCACATTTATTTAGATTATTTATGAATTGCTTTATTGATACTGGGAAAAAATAACAAAGATTAAATTTTATATCATCAACGCACCACGTTCTCTTGGGTATACCAGCAAGAATATGAAAATCTAAAATTACATGATTTTTGGACTTTGAAATCCTTCATTAAAAGAAACGTAATTTCATTTTTGGGAAAGTTATATTATAGTCCTGTCATGTTAGATCAATTTTATATATACCTATAACAGTATAATATGGATAGATAAAAGTATACCACCATAAATATAACCTATTTCCCGTTTACTTTCCGGACAAAATTATATATATAATAAATACTTTATTATCGCCATTGTTAATTTATGATGCTCTATATCTATAACGCAAACATATATAGATGCAAACAGATGTTTTATAAATGTAAATTATAAATAAAATAGCCGAATAAACAAAAAGACTTAGTTAAACATGTAGAATGGATCAGGGCTTCTGTTGTAGAATTGATTCAAAACTGTTATTGATGTATTGTGGATCTCAAAATGTACTTGATGGTAGGTACAGATTCCCTATCTAATTGTCAATTATTGTACATTGTTTTTTAGCACTGCAGTTTATTTTAACTTTTTTATTGTCTATATACCTAAAAAAAGGTTTTACTAAAATATCTAATTGTAATAACAAATTAGGCGTGGTCAGGAGCTGCGCGGGAGTGCAATAAACTCTTTATTCTGCATTAATCGGCGCACGGGTTGGATCTAAAATCGACGCATAGTGTCGTTTAACTTTGATTTTCAAATGACATCGAGTTTATTTTTGTTTACTCGATGCAAGATAATCATCGTTGGGGCGTCACTACTACAATGCTACTGCTCTATGTAAATGGTTTAGACTACAGAATATAATACAGAAATGCTACTCTGAAATGGCCTCTGAATAGCTGTAGTATAAATGTGAAATAAGTTTGACTTGTGTAGTGACTCAGTCACATAAAGCACTGAGCCGTTGACTGTGGGTTCGATTTCCGCCCAAGCATAAGCAGCCCACCAAATGTTCCCACTGCTGGGAATCGGGGCCTTCTCTCGCAAGGAGATAGTTTTAAGGTCATAATCCACCACGCTGGCCAAGTGCGAGTGGATGACACATGACCTCGAAAGATTCTAGGTACAGGTCGGTTTCCTCACGATGTTTTCCTTCACCGTTTTTAAGTTAGCGGTATTACGCACATGACTTCGAAAAGACAGCGGTGCGCGTGGTGGGATTCGAATCCGGGGGCTCCGGATCGGCAGTCGCCGTACTCCCGACTAGACCAGCCGTAACTTAAATGTAAGATAAATCCGTATTATTTTTTGTCTTGCCATTTGTTCTGTTTCTCTATGTCTCATGTACTTTTATATGTTTTACAAATATTAGTACTCGTAGTAGCGGTCTGTTCCAACTTTGTTTGGGTTGAACCACTAATACTTATTGAGGCACCATCTCTTTGAAACTTATAGAACTCATGGTCAATAACAACAATCAGTTTATTGTTAATTAGACAATATTGAGAGCATTATACAAAATAATAAAATATCTCAGGTTACAAATTACGCATAACTGCCAACTTTCGTAAATATTGGTTGGCTTTGTAAAGAATTCACTAGGAAAAAAGATCACACACACTGGACTTTTTATATAAAGACTATATCAGCTGCCTCGCTTCTATAGTAGAAGACTTGTTTAGTTTGGGGTTAGATTATGTGATGTGAAAAATACAGACTAAACTAAAATTGGAACATGCCTTTTAAGACACAAAATTTAGAAACTAAGACATTTAATTTAATCACTATTTAAGATGCAATAAATGACTTGATCAGGATGATTCGTCAGTTTATTATATTTCCCAACGTTGAGCAATATACATAAAATACATGGAATATGTATTGATGTGTGATAAGATAAGTGATAAGGTCATAGTATGTAAAAAAAGTTTAATGTTTGTGAAACCATTTTGTTCGGTAGATCATACTTCAAAATTGTCCTTCAAACTGGAACACATTGTTTGCCAATTACTGCATGCTGAAAAAATAACTGGCAAAGGTGTGGTACTTCACCAGGAGGAGTTTGCAAAGAGTCCTGCCACAAATATCTATGTAACATATATCATTGTTGAGACATGTATATTTGTCTCTAAAGACCCATTTCATCAACTTGTCGCTAAGCCGAACGTGAACAATTCACGCTCCTTGAAGCGTCTATTTGCAAGTCTTTAGTCGGAAAATAAAGCAACACACGCATGTAGGAAACAAAGCGGCTCCAAAAGCTGTCCCTTGAACGACCCTCACGTAACTTCTCAAACAAAGTTAAACCGAAACGCCGTTCGATTAAGATCTAGTTTCCTTCGACGTTTGCAGTCTATAAGGTTTTGCAAATTCTACATGCACGCGACGGATTGATGAACTGAGACTGGGTTGAGAAATGTGATAAGAATGATGCAATTGAAGCGCTATCGTTGATTGTAATTTTGCTTCAGTAACGTTGTTTTTGTTTTCCTTGATAAGAAGTACTGTAAAGTTAGGAACAAAGAGACAAATCAGTATGGAAATCAAAAATTGAGCTGAGTCAGTTCTCCATTAAATTTTAAAGTCTTAATCTAACAAGCCGACATTAACTATGAAGCATTGTGCTTATACAATTGAATTGAACTGATAATATTATTTGGTAGTGGACTTTATTGTCTCGACCACCTTTAGAACTTCATCATAGGTCTATAGATAATTCAGATGTGCTAAGAGTAAGTAACAGTTACGTATATAGTATACTTAGTCTGGTTCTCATTGCAATTTGGTTTTGTTAATAAAGGTTCTGCCCGTAAAAATGACAGTGCATGTTTTGTAACGCAAGGAAATGTTTTTCATTTCCAAAATTTGTTGCTGAAAAGCTGGCTAAACTTACATAAATTATTAATAACAATTGAGTCGAGTGATGCACAATGCACATAGTGCATTATCGTCACTTCATACCGTATTCTTATTGGGTATTAAACAACCATTCATTATTTAATAGGTCGTTACATTATAATATCGCTGTCTCGTAGGGAAAAAACTTCCGGAAAAAATGGATGAAAAGAAATTTTGATCGAGCGCCAGTTACGAGTATATGACATATTTTGAAAGAGGTCCAACGGGTCCAACATGTATAAATTAATAAAGATGTGAATTAAGTTTTGCAGATTTCACTCATCATCAGCTTTTGAAGTATCTAGCTCACAGACGAATAGGGTCCTGTAAGTTACAAGAGCTGGCAAAGTCCAGTAAATCCTGTAAAGTCCAGAGGTATGATCGGAATTAGTGTAAACCTTCAGTGTGGGTAATTTATGAATGGCCAGATGGTAAAAAAAAAATTGAGTTCAATTTCTCTTTTTTCCTTTTTCACCTATCATAGGTTTACCCTTGATATCTATGCAACGAAATGTTTGTAATGAAGCTTGCTGGCCCAGATTTCTATTGAAAAATTAAAACTACCATTTAAAATAACAATATTTTTAGCTAAGCGCAAACTCAGACGTCGCTTTGCTGTAAAATTTCGGTCAGGCACAATCTTGTCTGGGATCCATAAAAAACTTACACGTGTATATAATATATAGATTATTCTATAATAGGCTGAAAAAAAGGTCTTCGACTGACATCGACATTTGACATACCTTCTAATCTCCATTACAAAAGGTGTTTGCCAGTAGACATCAGATAAACTCAGCTGCAGAGATCTTTGAGAAAAATATATCGAATAGATCCAGACTATAGATAGTTGTAAATGTGTCGGTCTATTTTTTAACAAACGTAACAGGAAAATACTGTTGTAAAATTTCAGTCTTTTGTTATGATAGGGCGTGAGCGAGACGGTACGTATCTTCAATTTCATAATCTCATTCACTCGACGCATGATTTATTTTATAGGCGTAACTTTAAACTTATAGCACAAAATTTATTGCTTCAAAATATCTCAAGTGAATAGTGTCATATTTGATCATTCAAAAATTAGATTTAAAGTTTTATTTAATGATATTATCACATTTTATCAGCTTTTGGTTCACATTTGGCGAGGATTATATGTAAAATGTAGTCATTTACTTTTCGCCAAATGTGTGTCAAATGTTATAAGTGTTTTAGCAAATAATTTTGTAGCAAGTAATTGTTTTTTTAATCTATTTTTTTAGTGTAATTAATAAGTTTTTTATTGTTAATTGTCCATTTACAATAAGAATTCTGTTTTTAACTTATTTTCTTTCATTGCTGTTGACTTTTCATTTTACGATAGTTTTCTTTGACATATGACGAATTGAAGAATTGTGAATGTTATTGATATTACAATATAATTTGAGAGAAGATCATATAACAGGTGTACAGCTTGATCCTTGAAATAAAGAGTTTCATTTCATTGTTTAAATGCACCATGTCAATTAATCGTTATTTTTTTGACGTGACAACGTTTTATAAATTGGTTTGCCGGGTGACACTTCAAGAAACTGCGTTACGCTCCGCTCACGTTATGCGCTCACAACGAGAGCGAGTGAGAGGCACGCGTCCCTTCCACTCGGGCATGGTTAGCCCGCCTAAGAGCGAGAGAGACAAACATAAAAAGTGAAAGGCACGCGTCCCTTCCGTAAAATTATTTTACCACTCAAAGTCGTTGTCACGTAAAACTTTCGCCCGTATACCGACTTTACAGGAAACCAATTTTTTTTTTATTTCTGTCCATTTTAATTTTGTAACAAGGCCCTTTTCAGGATCAGAATGATATTGGAAATAGTAGAAGGAGGTTATATAACATATTATACATATCAAATACCTAATCATGGCATGCTTAGAAATCGAAGTACCAACACGTTTTATATATTTTATTACTTCAACTTTTATAACGTATTGTGCTTGTACCCTTGTAGCATTTTAAGAAGGCTACACAGAACTCGATCGTGTTGGATTTTAAACAATAATCGTATCAAATTTTTAACATCCGGTGGTCATGTCACACAGATACAAACACGCAGATAGACGAGTCAAACTTACAACTGTTGGGAAGAAAGATAATTTCAAGCGATTTCTGTTAATCGTTCCTTCTATCTATAAAAAATATATCAGCATATCTTTAAAACTAGATAACGACAAATTGTCAATAAATAAATAAATAAATATTGGTACACAATTCACACACAACACCATCTGACCCTAAACTAAGCAAAGCTTGTAATATGACGGCCAGATAGCTGATATAATACTTATATGGTTGTAAATACATACTTATTATACATAGAAACACCCAGACACAGTGCAAACATTTGAATTCATCACACGAATATTTGCACTGGGTGGGAATCGAACTCACGACCCTCGGCGTCGCAGGCAGAGCTACTACCCACTAAGCCACGAGGCCAGTCGATTTTAATTTAATATTTTCTATTAAGGCCATAAATATAAACGACATAAATAACTGACTTGACTAACTGACTCAAGTATAAAAATCTATAAAATTTTTGAAGTAAAGTCTATGTGATAAAACGTTTTCGTCATTTCTTACGTAAAAAGAACTGAAAGAGGTACAAAATGTGCTAAGTAATAGGTATAATACTTAAACTAGTATAGTTGTATGTATATATATCACAAAAGGTCTTACAAGAGCTATTATTACAGCCCCACCTATACCTTAGCTATCGGGCGCATAGCATGCTTGCACCGGGCGTCCTTGCCGCTCGCGTGGTTACGGAAGCTTTTATACGTTTCACAGTATCCAGTGAAAAATGTAGTAAAATACATAATATATTAAGACCTATAATAGTAGAAGGATTTACAAAAAAAAGGAATTAAATTCTGTAAGTTTAGGTAGAATAAGTATGTCTAATGTTGGCGTGGCAACGCACTTACCTAACCTACTTTACGGGGCCTACCATTTTTATAATTTGTAAGCAATTTACCGATAAAAATGATAATATACCGCTTTATAAGAGACAAAAGTATGGTTGATTGATGTAGTAAGTACTTTGGAATACAATTTATTTTATAGACATTCTTCTGGTCAAGCTTTTTGGCCAAATGCAGCTTGAGTCGCTTTAAAGTAACAGTGCTGAGACTATTCCTTTGACAGATTTGTTATTGCATATGTCTATAGGCAGCAGTGATCACTTCCTGTCTGATAGACTGTCACTTGTTTTGTTTATATATAAAATCTAATTAGATTATTTGTCAATGTAAATGTAACTAGTAACTAAATGTCATAAATAAGGATAATTACAAACCAAATAGTATTGAAATAACATAACGTGTACGTAGAAATTATTCTTAAAGCCATGCCGAGTGCATGTAGGAACTATTGCTTATCCTGTGAATGCATATCACCCGCTAAGCTGCAAAAAGACGTCCATTCAAGGTTGTCTGATGAGTAACCTGCCGACATCGGCTAGTGTGTACTTTTCCTTGTACTGTCGTGTGCACGCGCATAGAGCTTTGTTAAGACTTGTGTTATATTTATTTTTATTTGATAGAGTGACGAACAAAAGATGGTGCTTGCTATGCGAGCGTGTTTATTACTATTAGGCTATCATCACGCTTTAGTAAAAGCGTGTTACTTACTCCTTGTCTACGTAGGGTAGACGACGGGTTCTGGAGTGGAGACCGCGAATCGGTAAACGTAGTGTAGAACGCCCTGAGACTAGATGGAGTGACGATATTCGAAAGGCAGCTGGTGGTTGGAGACGGAAGATCGGGCTGAGTGGCGTATCTTGGGAGAGACCTATGCCCAGCAGTGGACAAGTACAGACTGATGATGATGACTTACTTCTGCATAACCGTATAAAAATTTGATTGGCGACGTGGTTGAGTCTGCTAGTTGAGTTGTACTTGGGTTATGGGTTCTATTCTCACTTATTACTGCATTTTTCTTAAAAATACTGATGTTTCTTTTGTGTACAGATGTTTGTAATATTAGAAGATTAAGATTGTAATTTAATATTTTAAAAAACTGTCTTATGCAGCAAAACGTTTATGCTTGTAAGTTTAAATTTAATGTATTACCTAATTTCAATTAATTATGAATACGCATTATAAATACTCATAAAACATTTCCTGTATAACTAAACAATTAAAACTTAATAAGCCTATGTGATAATTCTATTGTTTGGTTTCAATTGTCTTAATTCTTTTCATTGTGGAAACTTCAAACCTTCCTGAAAATTTTCTCAGTATAAATTTTAATCAGAAGTAGGCATACCTATAATGTTCTTCTAATTAAGCTCAACAAATAACGATTAATTTTGGTATTAATCGTACGTTATCATACGGTCCCACTACATTGTAAAAATAAAATTATGATTGTTCAGGTATTTTTGGATGCCAATCATCCAAAAACCTCACACTTGGAATGGCTCAACGGAAAAAGTAATTAAAAAGCTCTCAAGCTGTTTATTTTCTGGAAAAATATTTTATAACAGAAAATTATTACAGTTATGATATAAAATACTTTAAGGTATAGAGCGCAGTTTACGTCATATGAGTCAAACGTAACGCTTGCATTTATCACATTCACTAAATGTCACTGAAAGCCAAAAAAATATGTCTAATAGTTGTGCAAGCTATTAAGATTTATTTGAGTTTCAAAAATAAAATTTTACAACAAACTTTCAGAAACAACATTGAGACAAAATTGCATTTAACAAATTTTTAAAACTTCCTTTTAATTACCAACCGTTAAAGAACTATATAAAATATTAGATTAAATATTTCTTAAAGAAATAGCAACTATTGTTGGAAAATTTGAGAGTATGTAGACTAAAAAGTATCAAGTAAATAAAAATAAAATGTTGGTAGTATTTTACTTTAATAATGATTTCAATTGACTAATAAAGCTAAAACAAGCTATAACACTTATAAACTTTTTTTATTTCGACTCCATCGGTAACAATATCTGTTGGTGCTACTCTACGCATTTAAGGCTTTTAACTCACCAAGATGCAGAAGTGCGATGGACGGAAGAAAGTGATAGATACTCGTAAATTCTAATAAATTGGGGTTGCAAAGCATAAGTTTTTACACAATCACAATTTTTTTATCTTACTAACATTTTTCTTGAACATGCAACAATTGAACATTACAATGGTATACTGTATGTCTTAACAGCTAATTGGAAAATAAACTTGATATTGTTTTATAAACAAGTTTTTATAAATCAAATTTTGGCTTATTTGTAAATATTAAATTAAATGCGTAAACAAAATAATGTTCTACATAAAAATAGTCTTAAAGGCTTTTGGTAGAAGGAAAAGCGCCAACAGCGCTTGCAGTATTTCCACGATAAGTTGCAGTACTAATTTGTCAGATTGTATTATTTATTAGATTGTTTTGTTTTATTTGACAGATTGATTAATTGTCAAAATTTCTAACGTTAAAAAAGGTTTGGATGGTTCTTCTCATTTGTTAGCCATCTGATTCATTGTCTAAAATTTATATCGTTAAAAAATGTTTGGATAGTTCTTCGCCTTTGTTAGCCATCTCCTACCGGAGATCAGCTCTAAGGATTGTGTGTGTCAGAATAATGTTCGTCGGTGTTCTAAACTAGCTAGCTCCTAGAGTAATAATCTTTGTCTAAATTTTACCTCAGCCTGATCTGTGCAGTTTCACTAATGAGTGACACAGATCAGTACGTTCAAACAAACATACAAACGCCTAAACAACCAAACTTCTTTCATATTTTTACAGTAAGTTGAATGGATGAGTATAATAATATAATAATAAAAGCCATTATTCGATGAGTATATCAAATGCTTAATAAATAAGAGGGCTGCTTGCTACTAATCTAAAACACGTTACATTCTTCATATTAGGTATTACTAAAGTGAGAAGTGCAGTATGTCCTAGTGCATCGGCACCCTTTATCCTTTAAACGCATGCCCTAGTGCCCTTGGAGCCCTATTCACAAACACGCACACACACAAACCTTCCGCAATCGTTAACCGACAACTACATGTGAGCTCGCTTTGACTATAAATAAGTTCGAGCTTGCAAGGATAACACTAGGGATGCTAACGGAAACTTGTTCATGATTTGTGTCGATATAATTTATTTTACTATAAAATGTGAATTATCTTTTTGCGATCGCGATTTAAACGCGGAATTTTGGTGGTTACGTAAAAATGTTACCTTGTATTGATTAAATAATTTGTTAAACTAATACTAAAAAAAAATATTTTTAATAGTTTGTACTTTTTAGTCAAAGTTTCGATTTCTATATAGCGAATATAGAAAGCACTACAAATTAGAAAAACGTTATTTCAAAATAAGTAATAAAGCTTAATTTATTAATTTGAATTTTAAGCAAAAAACTTTTATATGTCTTTTGTATTATAATAATGATATAGTTGGACACTCCTCACTTAGCAATAATTACCCCAAACTAAGACAAGCTTGTTTTATGGGAGCCTGATTGCTGATATAATACTTATATATATATGTAATTGTAAATTTGTTATGGTATTGAAAAAGCCTTCATAATTAAATTAAGGCGTAATTAAAACTTAACAGATTTATTATTTGGAAAAAACTGTGAAATGTCTCCACCGATGTTAGCTACTATGTTTTTTCCTATCGACATTACTCATCCCTACGGTCGAGACATCCGAGGGGGCGGGAGGTTTCGAAAGTCGCACAAACCTTGACCTCGATACAGGCTGCGTCTGCGCACGCACTATTATTACGCAGATGACATACATGCAGTAACGATTGTCCATCCGTTTTACTACAGTTATTTTTTTTCTGAAAATACCCAACACCTGGGTTTAATATAAACTTTAAAAACGCTACAAAGATTTCAATAAAACGTAGAATACGTAAGTGCGTAAGTATTCGGTAAGTGTAATAATAAAATACTTTTGAATCGGTTCACCATGTCAGAAAATCTAACAAAACAAACATACAATCGAATTGAAAACACCTCCTTTTTAGTCGGTTTAAATTAAAATAAACTTAATAATAACGAAATAAGAAACTCACTGAACTGTAATTGTTCGAAGCTTATAAGTGTCTTGTTTCAATTCAATAAGTCAGAAAATATAACAAAATAACAAATCATTCATTTATATCGTAAATAAATAACAAAAAAACCTTATGAAATATACCTAGTTGTTTTTGTACTTTGCCACATTTTTTTTTAATTTGTGATAATGACAACCTTGCACTAAAATACAAGTCAGATAGAAAAACAGTGAAAAAATCATACATTGACCACACTTCCTACTGGACTTACTTTTGAACTTTTATTAATCCATGGATAATTAATGCGTAGCGTAAGTAGAAAGGAATGTAGCGTAGCGTAGTTATCATTGTATGTTTATTAGTATTGTTAAAAACTCAGCCCATAATAAAATAAGTAAAACCGCTAAATTAGGTCAACATATATAACAACCTCTTTGTCCATACTGTCTGTGCAATGATTACCGCTGGAATTTTGTTTTAGCGTTTTTTTATTATTTTAAATCGTCGATGGCCAGTCAGGGCGTGGTATCTCCTAGATGGTAGATAATGCAAAATAGGGCCAATTTGTGGTTTTGAATACGGGTATTAATTGTTCTTGTTAGGCTAAAAGGTAAACTCATGCCATTTATAGTTAAACGTAGTGGAGGGTTGCATATGATGGTTAGGGAGATTGTTGATCAAAAAACAAATCCAGTTTTTGCTAACCCAACATAGGCGTATTCAAGTATCAAGTTTCTTAGTTTTCAATCTGATTACATTTGCGTGAAATAATATTTTTCAATAAGATTTAAGGTCATTCTGCTGTTCCGACGTAACGGAGCAACAAACATCCAAACTTTTACATTTATATTCAGACTAGGATTTTGGTTTTATTTTAGGAAGAGTCATGTTTTAAAACCTTATTCCAGGTAGGTACTTGAACACATTCTTTGTTGTTTTGTTTAAGTTGAATTCTTGTTTTTCTTTTTCGACAAATGCTTTATTCGTGTTTGTAAAATGTTTCTATGTATGCAATAATCTAAACTCTTCTTAGAAATGCTATAATTAAGATCAAATATCTTTTATATGCTTTAGTTAAACACTATAAAAAAGAAAAACATTATAACTGTATCATGGACGTAATACGTCCATGAACTGTATAAATATTTTCAGAAAATGGCAATACATATTTAAAGTGATGTCCACAGTATGTAAGTGAAAGTTTGCTCAAGTTATTATTGCAGTAAACATAAAAAAAACCATCAAATTAAGTCGCCGTTTTCACGTTCAACAAAACGCCAATGTCCGTCTGCTGGCGCGGTTGTTTGATCATGACGTCACTTTCACCCCTAATGATAGCAATTTTACAAACGAACCTAAACCTTTCAGCCATAGTTTCTAAAACTTTGGCCCACTTTAATATTTTTCTTTTATTTCCGCGAACTTCTTATATTTATTTTGTATAAACTTAGAATTGTCGACATAAATTAATTGAGTATCGATCATTTATGAATAAGGGGTACTTATTTAATAAACATTAACAGATATGGTAAAATAGAATATTTACATTCACCTAACTCATTTAAAGAGTAGGAGATTTTTGTAGGATTGACTAATGATGAAATCTGGGCATTTTTTAATTATCGTATAAAAATTCAACTTAAGAGAAACATTTGTGTGGTATAAAATATGGATGATTGTTATGTATGTGGGTGTTATATATTCAATATGTAGGCTTTGTAAAGGTGACGGTTTGATGGTGTTGTATATTGTTTTTTTTTAATTGCAAAAAGGTAGAATGAAGCTAAGCTACTCACCAGTACTTCAATAGTGGTCCTTCAGTGAACCACTTTGAGAAACAGTGTAAAGGGTGAAGAGACGTGGGGAAAACTATTTCGTGTCCGGGGAAATGTAATATTCCGTCAGTTTTAATGCTGATGAGAGGGATGACATGAGAGAATAATTTATGGTTAAGCTAATTACAATTATTATTGTTTAAATTTTGAATTATTGAATTAATTCCTGTACTAAAAATAGCTGTTTGATACTATAGATGCCATCCATGAAATATAGTAATTGTCTGTTGCAGCTATTTTTAAAGGAATAGTACTTATGGTAGTAACAAAATTAATTTAGATTGAAAACAATACAACACTGTCTACAAGTCTAATAAAACAAGAAATACTTACATAAGAAGTAAAGGTGAACATTTTTCATGCAACATATTTTGAAAACCAAACCCAACATAAAATATTTATGAAATTTTGACAAATGTACCCAGACACAGAACAAACAGATTATTAATCAGACACATTTTTGTTGTGGGTGGGAATTGAACCTGCAATCTTCCACTCAGTTTGGAGACTGACTGAGATTCGAAAATAAATATTCATACTTATCTAAGTTCTCACAAAAATGCCAGTGAATAGTCGATCAAGTGTTACTGAAAATGATATTTGTAGGCCAAATAAATATTTGAATAAACTTTTCTAAATTTCTTGAAGACTTTTATTTTAGAACACTTTTTCAGGGATCAAACGTAGGTAACTATCGGTTTTTTACTGTGTTATGTAATTCATAACACGGTCTTACTCAAATAATGTTATATTTTATATTTATTAAAATAGGATAGCTTTCCGAACGTATCTGAATCCCGCTCTATAATAATCCAGAATCAAAGCGTGAATTCAATCGATTTTAAAACTTATAAATACGGAAAAATCTTGCCATAAGTATTTTTACAAATGAATTGCGTAGACGGTGTACACGCAATTAATATATCACAGAATAGATCATAGTTTTAAAATAAACCGCGCTATCATTTCAGATTTGGGCGGCGCTTTTTACGCCCTCACGATGGTTTTAGTTTTTAAGTTTTGAGTTTCATATTTTCGCCGGGAGATAGATTTCAATAGCTCCAGAGTCACGAGGTTAAACTGTAGAGCTCTACGGTGTAGCATAGACAAAAATGTTGTCGCGTCTACGACAGAAATCTACGAAGTTTCGTCTATGTATTACTTCAAATATCTTTGAATATTGGCACAATTACAAGTACATCAGTGTGCTATTATAACTAGTTTTGACTACGAAAGAAAAAAACTAAAGGAAAGGTATAAAGGAAATAAAAAGAAAAAAATGTATTTTGATGACACGTGACTGTTTCTTACTCTTGACCAATGTGGTTAATTGCAAGATTATGACTGTATGGCAACTTAACTCAGCAGTGGGGAAAAATGTTTTTATACACACAAATAAGAACATCGAAAATTAGAGTTAGATGTAGTGGTAGGACTCTTGGCAGAGTCAGCCTGGGGTAGTAGTACTAGTACCACATTTTTGCCAGTTATTCTACCGCGAAGCAGTAATGTGCAAACATTACTGTGTTCCGGTTTGAAGGGCAATGTTGCTAGAGAAATTAAAGGGCTTAGAGATAGATTTCTGGGTGACGAGCGCAGTGCAGTGCTAGGTAATGATTTGCACTTTTCATGTTCCAATAGCTGCGTGTCACTGTACTGTTATGTGGCAGGCATGTTGTTTACCATCAGGCACATGTACAGCTCGTATCGTCACTCTTTATTTAAAAAAAAGATTAGACATTAAAAATACCCTTTACATTCACAAATAGATGAACGCAACTTACCACGTACACCCACATGTGAACGACAATGACGTCAGCACTCAGTCTACGCATATTTGTAATGAGTGTTCTAATAATGGAACCACATTCTTACTATATACGGACGGACACATGCTGGCAAAAACGTGTTTTTAATAAGAATTATACAATTAAATCTACGTCATTGATGAAACTGAATGATTTCAGTTCTGTATTTGAAACATGCTGATTGAACCGGAACGTAGTTAGTAAATACGTAAGTAGACTAAAGTGGAATAGGTAAAATAATTTACTTATTGTAAAAACCTTTTTCAACCAATTACGCTTGATGTTCATCTCGGCTGATGTAAAGCGAAGTCAAAGTCTAAGTTAAAGTTCTTGATTGATAAATGTACAATTTACACGTCAATGCGGTGTTCTTCTATCTGTGTCCGTTATCTTAACTATTAACTATGTTATTACAACTTTATAGGCACATAGTTTAATTTTACATCTAGTTTAGTGTATACTGATTGACTGTAGGTTTTCAAAATACCCAGTGTATATCTATTGGTAAAGATCCACTCGGGCAGTTTATTGCATTGCTTAGCTGTAGGTATAACAAAAGAGAATAAAAACTGTTTCTTTCGAGTTTTTGGTATGTCATACATGTACCCGTATCGCTTTTTTGTGTTTCGTGATGTATGGTTACAATACTATAAAAATATACAGTTGGGACAAATATGTGGTTATAAAAATCAAATGACCTATCCTCTTTGTTGCCGTCAAAAATAAAATAAAACTGACCTCTATCTCTACACAAAATAAAATAAATCATGAAGTAGTACTAAATATTAAGGTTTATACATTTTTACTTCCCTACTGCCTCTGTCGACAACAAAGACTCTTTCGTCGTGAAGTATTGTTTGCTATCGGAATACGACTCATGTACACCCATACAAAGACACATACATGATGCATAGTAATTGAAAATGAATTGTAATAGTTTAGCTCACATCATAACATCTTATAAACAGTTTTTTGTAATTTGGTTGGTAAGAAAATTTGAATTTTGAATGAAACACATTATAATGAGTAGAGCTAGTGAAAAATGTATAATATTATAGAGACTTAGTTAAGCCAGGTATTGTGTCACTTAGATGATACCATACGATTTACTTACCAATATAAGAAGAACAAAAAAACAAATTGCAGTTCCGAAATAAGAATCCAAACTCAAAATGCTAACAAAAACGAATCTCATTTGTTTAGTTACAAATTAAATCAAGTTTTAAAATTAAACGGCATTATTCCCTTTTCCCTTTTTTCAGTCAGTTAATTTTTTCTTCTTACAAATTACCCTTGATACAATGAAGAGTCCTAAAAAGCTCGTTGTAAAGCTCACCTGTCAGGCAAAGCCTTTCTTTTATTTCCCAAAACTAACGAAGCCCCTCGTTAATTACCGCAAAATAATACGTGGAACCCCATTGTTTGCAAAAAAAAACGTTTTACAAAACTCCAAAATTCAAAATGGTGCAATTAAAAAAATGCGGCCAAGTTCGTGCGTTCTGGTGAAAGTAGAGATTCGGTATTCTAATGTAGTGAATTTGCGCGGAAATTTAGAAAGCTGTTAAAATGTAGAATAACTTTATATACCGTTTAGACAGTGGTTGTTACAGAGTAGAAGGAAAAAACAAAATTGTTATACAATTTTTCAACGGTTTTATTCAGTTTTTGAATAAATATGAAAATTAAGACGTTACTCTATTCTTATTGGCTATTGCTCTTAAAATTTCTGCACACGATAAATTGTAACAACGTTTTATTTTAGGAGTTATTTTTTGTACACAATATGTTTTTTTTTGTGATTGTTATAGATCTGTTTAAAAGAGAAAAATCTGATTTTTGTAAAAGATAACGCAACAAAATATATTTTGTAATTTTCGGAAAATAAATATCACAAATTTACTTTCTACTAACTTCACAAATTATTTACTCTTAAGTACATCATTCAGCACTTATTAATGTCTGTGATAATATACTTTGATATTAGTTTATTAGTTAGTCGCTAATAAACGAAGTTTCCTCTTAATTTAATCTATTAGTTTCTGAAAATTAGAGGTTTCACTTTTGAAATATTTCACTGTACCCTAACAAGCTTCCCGCGCAAACTGACGCCGCAAGATGGCGGCCCTATTTAGATCCTGCCTTCTATTGGCGCGCTAGCTTTAAATTTAAAAATGGAATGCACTGTCCTTGGTTTGCCAAGTTCAACGACCTTCCGATGCATTTTGGCGGTTTCTCACACAAATCGAAACGCATTAACCACGGCCACGCCACACCAAACCAATTTAGACCTTATTCTATCGCTCCAAAGGCAATTTTTCCTCAATTCTACATATAACTACATTAAGACCGGTTGTATTCGCATATTCAAATGATTTTCGTCTCTCAACGTTCGAGTTAAGACTGGTAATTGTATTCAGTTTTAATTTTTATCTCTCACGGTCTGATAGTAAATTTTAGAGCTTAACTGCATAAATTTTAAGTTTAAAGTCGTTATATCGGTTCCTTTAAAGGATGAAGTCGTAATTTAAAGGTGATGCTAGGCATGGACGGTTCGTATTTGAATTTTGGATAACATCTGCTCAATTTAGAGACCTGCATTTTTATTGTGGTATAAAGAAGCAATGTTATTGATTTTATTTTTTAAACTATACTTCAAGTGGGCCTTTATAAAATAAAATTGATGATTTCACTTCTGTATCTGCTAATTCTAGTTGTAAATATCCTAGTCATACCGAATATTGCTCTGTAGAAGTCAAACATAGTCGCCACAAATGTTTTCCGCTTTGGCGAAAATCTGGAACTAACCATCTAGAACAGAAGCTATAACATAATATTAGAAAGTAAATCGCCAGTAACGCCACGCGGAAGCAAACAATAATAGCAACGCCTCTAGCTACGAAAACGTGGTAACGTAGCGCATCGTAGACAAATCTAGCTACGGCAAGGCGTGAAATCTCTACGATGTTTCTGGGTGGATTTCTATTATTGAAAAAAAATTGAAATAAAAAAACCTATTACAATTAAATAACAATGCATAAGGGAATATTTTTTTTATTAAGTTTGACAAAAAATTTGTTTATCAATATATCAAAACTGTTTTCCAAAAATGTACTGAAGACTTACACGATCTAAAAACCGGCCGAATATTTGAGCCAGATCTAACCGGTTAAGAAATGTTCGTCGTTGATGACGTCATAAGTACTTTAGTGAGACAAGTTAGAGCTTAAACCCAGTTTTCTAATACGGTACTTACTGCTTAAATTCCGGAAAAGATCCTATGGCCAATATTTTTGTGAATATTTGATTAATACTGACTACTCGTTTAAATTACTAGACTTTCTGAGAATATGCACCATTCACCAATTTCTGCTGACGTGGTGGATTATGACCTAAATTATTACCTTATAACAAACAACCTAGAATATCATGAGAAGGAATATAAACTGCTTATTTTTCTGATACACTTATATAGTTTGGCATAGTAATTAGACTACATTTCTTATGGTACCAAACTTCGTACAATCGACTCATGCGCTTGACCCATCACCTCAACTTATACAAAGCAGAACAATGTAGTAGCTTAACAACTAACCCCCTTTAAATACATTAACACAAAGTTTAAAATAGAAAAAACCAGCGTACCGACAAGTATCCTTAATACATAAGTAGAAAGTATTCTTTACCATCTTTGGTCACCGGTATTATTTGGCATGTTCATGAGCAATTGCATAAACCGATTGCCAATATATTGTGCTTAACTTTTTACCGAAGTAAAATAACATCCGTATTCCAAAACCAGTAGGTATAACGTAAAGGCGCGGAAGAAGCGAAGTGGAAAGGATAAATACAACACAGTTTTCTTTTAACTACTGTAGGTTTACATTATACTCGTACAGCTATCTCGCTTGTACGCGACGGTAAAACTCGCTTACGTAGAAAAAAACTGATTCACTCTCGACTTTTAAGACACTAAGGTTGCAGCCAAAGGGAGAAAACCCCACTCACGTAACGCATTCCAGAGGCTAGTCGTTTATATCACAAAAGTGGAGTTACATCTCGTTGGAGCCTTTGAAACGTCGTCAATAAAATGATGTCACTTTTTCCAGCTACGATCAGTTCTATAGAAAAAAAGCATGTAAAAAGACTAGATGGTATGGCAGAGTACAATTATAAATTTAAATAATATAGTCAAATTACAGAAAATGTTCATCAATAATCAAAAACGGCCTTTACGGCATCCGGTGCAAAGATGCTTTGTATTGGCTACGTTGCCACGCTGCATAGCTGTGGTCAACTTTTTATATGGTACTACAATATATTTAGTGGTTAAAAATAAAAATAACTTTCACTATTTCACTATAGCCTGTGTCATTGTTTTTTTCCTTTTAACTCCAATTTGTTTTTTTTAGCGCCTTTTGTGGCGCTATTTCATAATTGTGTGTTACTGTATTTTTTTCCTGTTTTGTGTCACAATAAAGAGTTATTTATCTAACTATCTATCTATTTTATTGAGTTCCGGTTTCCACATTCTTACTCTAAGAGCTATTCCTGGGACGACGGCTTGCGAGCGCATGCGAGAGGAAAACTATTTACGCTCCTCTATTTTTAGACACGGATAGGATGAGAAATGAAGACACGGGTACATCAAGGGTTTGATTTGAGATACTGGTATTTATTAAGAAGAATAAGAATTCATTTCTTGTCATACTGTGCTCCCATAGATATCTAAGAAAAGATAAAAGATGAGAAAACACTTTCTTAAAAGCCACAATATAAAAACACAAAATAAACTTCAATTATTATAAAAAAGATGGCATTTCAATTGGCGGCCTTATATCTAAGTAGCTTAGGTACGAGTATTATGTACAAACAGTGTGCTCAATTCCGACGTGCAATATGTGACACACAGTACTTTAATAATAGTTTTAGACGGGGAGAAAGTCCAAAATCAAGACCTGGAATATATAACGAAGATGTGGAACTCTACCAGTAGTAATGTTTCTGTATTTTTACGATTTGGGAACTTTTTAACAAAAAGTGAATAATTCCGGTCAAGCCAGTTTAACCTAATGTCTTTTGTAAACTCTACTTTTGAGTTAAAAGACAACACTAACACACAATTTATCTTTTTGATTTTGTTGGATGGTTAGACATGTATAACATATCTATGTTATTTTAAATGAACTCTAAAATTTTGCAGATTTTTTCGGTTGAATAAACATTATCTATAAAATATGTTTTTAGTACAAGCAAGTTGCGTTTTAAGAAAAAGTTAAATTAGTGTTTGATCATCGATGCAAAAAAGACGGTTGTTATAATTTCTCTCTCTCTATGTTTGTGTGCGGTTGTGTGTGTCTGTGGGATCGTATCTTCCGAACGGATGAACTGATATAGTTTTTTTGTTTGAAAGGTAAAGTAGTCTGAGGAATTCTGTGCTAAGTTTCATCAAAATTATTTTTCACCATCGTAGGAATTTATGACGCATCATGATTTTTTTTTTCTTAAAAACATATGCGTGCTCTAAAATTATGATACAATTTCGTTGCTTCCGTTGTGCAAAATTTTAATATGAATATGTTTTGGTTTGGTTGGTGACACATTAAGATAAGATAAGATAAGATAAGATAGCATTTATTGACATATTAAAAACATACATTAGAATTAGTAACAAATTTCATTAGAAACTAATTGCTGAACATAGTATTAATATATCTCGTCATTTGCAAAAAATATAATGTCATTGAAAATATAAAATAATGTACATCACAAAATTAATAAAATGCTGTATAGGGGCATTATTGTTACTATCTATTATAATGAATACTGTTACTATCTAAATTTAATTATTCTATTAAAATAATATCTATATATTATTGTGGTAATATAAGTACCTAGGCACGTACAGTCTTACATAGCCAATTGCTCGTAAGCGTCATAGAAACATCAATACTACTCGTAGTTAAAATTTAAATATTCACCTATGCTGTACAAAGTCCTCTGGATTAAAAGCTGTTTGATCTTTCCTTCAAATATTAATTTGCTCGAGATGGTTTTAATACTTTCCGGCAAATGATTGTATAAAACTCTACCAAAGTGAATGGGCAGCTTCTTTGCAAATGCAAGTCTGTATGGTATCGGCTGCAACATTATCCGCGTACGTCCTGATCGCCGATCTTTTGTTTCAGTCAATGAATATTTTTCTATATTGTCCCTGGTGTACTTGAGAGCTTCAAATATATAGAGTGCAACCGATGTCATAATTTTTTGCTCTCTGTAATGTTCTCGGCAACTCTCCTTAAACTTTGCATTGACTAGGACGCGTATGGCACGCTTCTGCATTTTCAAAATACGTTGGGAGTCACCGGAACAACCCCAATTTAATTGAAAAAAATATACTTAGTCCTTCCTAATAATATAAATTAACTTCTCTGATTTATTGCTTCAAAACTTAACAAGGTTCTAATGTTCTAATGACGAATGGCATTTCATACTAAATCCATGTTATTCTATACTAAATGTAATTGTGTGAACATTTTCGCCCAGAGTGAGGGCAGAGGCCTTAAGAGTACCCTTGTATTCTGTATAACCTATTTGTCTTATGAACACGAGATTTTGCACATGCGTTGTAAATGATCGACTAGTGAAACCGAAATTAGTCACCGCCATGATACCTACCAACAGCAGAGTACTACACTACGGCTAGGTAGTGATGCCCTAACTCTCGCAGTCGATAGCTTGCACAATTTTGTCGATAGCTACCAAATTACAGCCAGTATACGTGGTAGTCGTAGAACTCTTTGCAGAGTATGTCTGGGGAAGTAATACACCTTAGTTAGTTATTCTACCGCCAAGCAGTAGTGTGCTAACATTACTGTATTCCGGTTGGAATGGCAATGCTTTCAGTGAAGTTATAGGGCATAGAGATAAAACAGATTAAACGAGATTATATCTCTGGGTGACGAGCGCAGTGCAGTGCTAGGTTGTTCTTTTCATGTTCCAATAGCTGCGTGACACTATGGTGTTTTGGGCAGGCATGTTTCTTAGCATCAAGTACACGTCCTGCTCGTCCTTTCATAGCATCATGAATAAACTAACTAAACACAGTTTTACAATCAATTTTGTAGTATTTTAAAGTATTCAACTACATCTTGCCTTTATCCATCGTCCGATCTTAAACGTGTGTTGCATTATTTTCGCTGTTGTTATCATTGTAACATCAGTGCTAAGCCAGTAATATTGCCAAATTAGCATGTGCAACATATTGTTTGGTGCCAGGAAACGATTTTGTTTTCGTGCTATCTGACCGACACAGAACGATGCCATGGAATGCTAAATAGGACTTCTTTAAGAAACGAAATTTCGTATTGTTATTTTTCTCATACTGTAATTTAATTTGTAGTTTATTATGACAGTATTTTAATGAACTAGAAAAACACAGTTTAAGATAGTAGTTAAACATAACTTTGAGGAGTTTGGGCGATAATGTATTGTTGTCATTAGTAGTAAAATACACAATTATAATTAGTGATGGGATTTAAACCGCCGTTATTTTATGGAATGATGCACGATATTTTTATACAGTTTTGATGTAACTTATTAACGGGTAAGAGTAAACCCGTGTTAAATACCAATGTAGTAGTTACTTTGTAATTACAAAAAAATTACAACATTTACAGTAACTAGTTCCTATAGTTCATGGCTAGTTTGTAACTGAATAATGTATGTGATATCTTTAAATGCATTTCAATGTAGTTGTTGCATTAAAATACTGATTGAAATTCGTGCAGGGACAATTTTATAATTCTACCAACGTCCATCACTAAGCTCTGTCGGCATTTGATGAAACTGCATTAAATAGTGTTGAAAAACAACATTTTTATTGCATCTCAGTATAACTTAATTGGACGATGAACCATTATTTACAATTCAAAGTACAATAATTACAGGTAATTTTTGTTTTAGGTCGGTAACCTCGCTTGAAAATAAATTAACCTATTTTGTATTATAATCAACATTTAATGTCGTAATTAAATTATTCTTCCAAACAATGATAATTATTTTCGAATATTCATGTTTTATTCTAGATACCTACATTTTTATCCAGAAATAATAATTACACACACATCAATTTTTGATTTAACACCTATTAAGCTAGAACGAATTCACCTTTAAGCTTTGAAATACTCGAAAAAATATTTTTAGATCAAAACGAACCAGTTGCCGAATAACGCTATTCATTTGCGAAAAAGTATCGATATCCGCTCTGGTTCGCCCGTCCAACACTAGTATTTCTAATTTCACGGCCTGCATCTATGTGTGCGTAGTATGTTAGTGTGCGTGACCTTGTTGCTTGCTGCGTTTCGGCGGTCATTCACCCTGATGCATTTCTGTTCAACCCTTGACTTTGGCAAATACTACAACAATATATTTATTTATGTACACATACACTTGTGTTCTATGTACCCATACTCATACATAAATAGCTACCACGTATTATTACTGAATTAATTTTCTTTATGTTACCTGTCCATTGTTTTATTTTCTCACGCGGACCTATTAATATGGAGGAGAGTGACGTCACAGTTTGTTTAATTTTTAAATTTGGAAGTTTTGCTTTTTAAAACAATCATGATTGTGTGTGGCCATGTAGATGATGCGAAGATACGCAGGATACGCTGAAGTTGAAGGACGATCGTAATCTTCTTGAGACAATGTCACGAGTTTTCTGACGTTTTTTGGCATAGTTTCCTGGTAGGTACTTATTTTTTCGTGTTTATTCCGAAAATCAAAATGCCGTCGAAGCAATTAATAAATAAATCTTTTAGTGTGGTCGTTCTCTTCATAGAAAATCAATAATGACCATAATGCTTCAGAACCATCAGAGAATAAAAGCATAGAGTACCTATTATATGTTTCGGAGACATTTTTTTCAAATTAATTTATCTATTTTCTAATAAACATTTATGTCTAATTATGAATGTCTCTTTAAACTAGTTTAATAAAGTTTCATTTCATAGCCATGAAATGTAGATTGAATTGATTGAATTGATGAAGGCAGCTTACAAGCAATTTTGCTTCTCCCAAAGACTAAATTGTCTATAAATTCTACCACTTTAAATCTATTAGACGTTCAAGATATTCGTGTTAACTCGCACAATATTGGAGATAACGGAGCTATCATGATTTACAATTAATCATAAAATATTGATTAAATCATAAACCCAATTTCAACAATAACTGACAATAAATGTCTATTTAAGCCATGTTTAACATAACGGAATAAGTTATTCACGAACCCTTCAATAGAAGACTCAAATAGAGGTTCACCACTCAATTAACTAAACTTACTAATTCAACCCACAAACAATGTAACCTTACCCAAACCATAGACAACAAATCCCAAACTAATCCCGCCAAAATTCGTATTTAGAACCGCAGTTCCCGCCAACCGCATCCGTCTACGACGCGTCTAGCCTACTACACATGTCCAATGAAATTTGAGCCCAGTAAACATAACAAAACTACTATAAGACAGGTCATAATACAATGGACGTTGTGTCTAGTTTTCCTCACACGTCCAACATAAAATGGACGGTTTCGCGGTTAAGTTTTTAGTTTACAGCAGCTCAGCTTATAGCGGACGATTTACAATAAGTAGTTTTATAGAAACTATTACGTTATCTATGGGCTTAACTTCCAGTCTACCTTGAACTGTGTGTAGGCGTGTAAAATGAGTTGTGGCAGCTCTATTTATATTAGGCATCCCGTGTAGTAAGTAGTGGTCCTGACCTACGACGCCGACTATCGTCTCTAGGTCAAGAAAGGATAGACGCACACGTCCACACATGCTGCACACTCGGGCGCGGAACTAGCTATTGTTGTGTATGTGTGCGTTTAGAGGAATTCGTGGAGATTTCAGAGGAATCCGTCGGCGGTTTGATTGGATTTGTGTTTTGGTTTCGCTTTCGATGCGATTTGGGAATTGAGCCGGTTTCATTATCAATTTTGTAGACATTTGTTATTCAAACAGCTAAATAATGATGGGTAGTTTATCTAAACTGGTACTTATACGTTTTGTACGGAAAACAGGAAAACGAAATTAGTGGTTCGCCGTAAGTATACTATTTGTGTTTTAGAATTATTATTTTTTTAACGAAACCCGTCTAATTTTTTTGCTGTAAAATTCTTGAATATACCGTATTTATTACGAGTATGATATTATTATCTGTGTTCTGCGGTTTCCCCCCGTGTGCCATAGAGGTAATCAAAGTTATTTGTTTTAAGGAAACCCGTGCTAGCTAAGTTTTAGCCGTGTTAGCGTATGAATAATAGTGTGTTTTTTTTTAATATCATAGCCATAACAGCGCACGTAGTAGTAATAGTGACACGTAGCTATTTGAACATGAAGCCTCCAAATCACTGTTAAATACTCTGCGCTCCTCACCCGATGATTTAACATGATCAACTATTTGATTGACTAATCGATATAATAGTATATTTTTCACATCATTAAATGGTACAATGCAGTAAAAAATAGAACAATAAAACAACAGCTGGCCTTATCGATGAAACTTCTTTCTCAAAACTCTAGGATGAAAAACAAATTGAAAACCGCATAAAAGTACAACAAAAACTATTAATGCAATTTCTCGACTGTTTTCTTTAATAATAGGTATATAATAAATTACGAGATATATACTTTTTATTACAAATAAATATGATTATTTATCATATTTATTTGTAATTTCATTTCATTTCATTTTTTATCTAACTCTATTTTTTATTTTGATTCTTTTTTTGAATTTTTTATAGCAGCATAGAGCCGCACAGTTAATAACTGCACAGACTGCTTTCAAATCACTATCTAGCTCTGTAGTACGCTCGTCACTCGGATAAAAAAAATGAATTATCAAGTTGCCCTCTAATTTAACCGGAAACATTACTCTTTAAATTAGAACCAGTAATGCTGAAATAATATTTTCCATAATACAGCGTTACAACCGCCGTGACCACGGCGGTTGTAACGCTGCCGAAACGTCGAGGTATTTAAACAATGAGTTAAATCGTGATTAAGTCCTGTACATTATAAACATTATGTGTTCAAATCGCGAAAGTCTAAAAACAATGATATTTTCCAATCTGGATGGTAGTATTGCCATATATTTAGAGCTAATCGATCCCGTTTGCAGACAAATTATTTTACTTCATCAAAACAGGCCTTTGTGTAGATATAATTACGATACTCTTATTTTTTTGACCTCCAACTTCACTAGCATTCTCATTTCACAAAACCACCTAAAAAGCAATACACAATACCGAAACAATATGAAACTTAGAGACAGAATCCACTTTAGGTCAGCAAAGGGCGAATCACTTCGTCCCACAAGTATACACTTACCCACGAAAGTAACTTTGCCAGTCTAATCTTGATCTCCCTCGCCCTTCTTCGTTCGACACTTTCGCATAAACTTCAAGGTGTTCTAAAGAGTTTCGAGGGTCACGTTGAGTTGGACGGTAGTTTTATAAAAAGAGCCAAGGGCTTAAAGGACTCTTGAGCTAGAGCGAAGGACACTGGGTCGAAAAACTGGATTGCATATTGGTTTTTTGTGTCTATGTTTTGGGGCTTAGTAGGTTAGGATTGTGGATTCGCTTAGCAACAGGCAACTTTTGTTCTATTTGTCTATTGATGCTTGCTCTAAGCAGACTTCTATTTTTAGTGAATGTGGTAGACGCTTTTGTGTTTAGAGACAAAAAGTTATGGAGAATTTGAAGGGTTTGGATGACTGCACAACATAATTGGTATTTTTTACAAGCAAAACAAAATATACTTTCTAGAAGTTTCTGTTCATAATATTCTTGATACAGACCTCATAAGGCGTTCGCCATGTTTTAGTTATTCTACATCTGTAGTAGAATATGTATTTGACTATATTTGGTTGGCCTTGTAGCTTAGTTGGTATTAAGTCTGTCTGCGAAACCGTGGTTTGCGGGTTCGATCACAACCCAGGGTAAACATTGGTGTGACGCACGCATTGTTCTGTGTATGGCTATTTTATGTACAATAATAAGTACATTTATACATATATAAGTACCTATTACGTTAGCTATTTGGCTTCCATAGTACAAGCTTTGATTAGTTTGGCGCTAGATGGTGTTGTATGAGAAATGCCCAGCAATATGTATTTATTTAGAAGTCATAAATACTTTAATATCTTTTTAGCCTTAACTTTGACTTGGAATCAAAATCTATTGTATTGAACGTCTGATTTTATTACCACGTTGGTTCAAACTTAGCCTTCACATCTAAGTATCTTTCTAAGAGTAAATAGGACGAATGATTATCTACTCTCTTCTTGTGGAATAAGGCTCAATTGCCAGTTGCACATATCATAACATAGGAACATAAGATTAGACGTTAACTGATTTGAAATTCTTCATTGTTCGCTTAATTAAATTTTATATTATACAATACTAGCGTCTCATGGTTCTTTGTCTATGCTCTTTTCAAACAGTAATCCGCGCTCAAATTTCAACTTCGATGTAATTGAGCAAGAAACATCCAAATTTTCGCATTTAGTAGAATATAAAAGCAAGAGCGGTGAAAACCTTCCAGAAAAACTTGAGATACTAGATGTAAAAGAATCTAATCTAAAATAAAAATCCAGACACATTTTACTTAACCGCAATTTTAAAATTTCAAATACTACTACTATTACATACAAATACTCGTACTTAAACTACGAACGAAATATCTATGGCAAGTTGAATCTAGTCTGCCATTTTTAATTAATCATTTTTATTACTATATCAAATAATAAGCGCACCAAAAACCAATGCTCACATCAAAACCAGATACGGAACGTCATTGGGAAAGCGCCGAATTTACATTAACCGTATTCCAATTTCAAATTGAAAAAAGCAATCAGACGAAATAAAAACTTCATTTCAAAAATGGAATCCGCTTAAAATCGTCACTCATTATTAATGCGTGTGTGTTTTCAGCCAGTACCTAATAATATCAAAATGTCCTAAATATCACACATTTTGTTTGTTAGTATAAAAAAATGTTTGTTTTTGATGATTATGTGGAGTGTTAGTTTCATTGATCGATTCTTTTTTCAAATTTACCACTGTCATGAAATCCAAACACAATAAACATCGAAACAAAATATTAAATCACGTTGCCGCGCTTAAAACTATTTAAAATCTTTTGTTCGAAATTTAAACGTATGTGAATAAAATAGGGTGTTTTTGTCTATGTGCCAAATAAAAATGAGGGCGTAATGTCCGGCGGCGCGTTTATCGAATTTACCGCACGAACGGAAAGAGGCAGAACTGCTATTTTTAAAAATTGATAAATTCAACTGCCATCATATAACATTTTAATAAAATTAATTGTTTTATGCAGTCAATTAGCGACGGACTCGTAAATTGACATAATTAAAAGCTTATCACAAATAGTACAGAATTGAGTATTTAGAGTTCAGAATTTAAATTCAAATTAAGCAAAAACAGCACAAAAACACACATTATGATATAATAACCGATAGTCAATTAGATCAATAGTCGAAACAAAATACTAGCATCTTATCTAGTCACGATGATCATGATAAATATCTAAAATACTAGCAGCGCTTCGCAGTTTTACCCGCGTAGTTCTTGATCTCGTTATATTGCCAAAATAAAATGATGACCCTATGCGCTATTCCAGCTATGCAGTATACACAATGGAAGTTTTGAACAACAAACATGTAAACATACAAAAATTCAAACTTTCGAATCCGTACATCGTTTTTATATATTTATTAGCTTACTTCACTCACTTCATTCATCATTGTAATGATATACCAGTAAACATGTTTAGTATATTTATATTGTTGAGTTTTTTAATTGTAATTTCCAGATTCAAATTAAACTGTATATTTTTAACGGCAGATAAGACATATCCTGTTTTTGTATCGATTAAAAATATACGCAGTAACAATAGATACAAGGTCCTATATCAATTATACAAATACAACCTTTCTGAAATAAAAACTGGTAATTAGCAATCGAAGTGCGGCGCGTGCGCAACAAAGTCGAAAGTTTCGAATATTTTAACTAAAAACCCGGTTTTGGAACAACACGACTGGAAATTTAATGAATTCTTATTATTATTAGTCCGTTTAAAGATATTTAATGGACAGTATTTTGTCATGATAAAATAAATACGCGAAACAATAAAATCTTTGTAAATGTACACTCTTTTATTGTATGTATTTCTCATAAAAAGAGTGTTTTACGAACTGGTGATATCAAGATATAATGTTATTTATTTTTGCAGTAAGGATAAAAAAAAGAATCAGTGAAAATTCACAGCACCGCTACATAATTTACAGATAACGTAAATAATTTAAATGATAAGGTTACGTATTGTTTTATTTCTGTGAAACACGTAATACGAATTTAGATGATTAATATTTATTAGTAAAAATAGGTCAGTAGTAAAAAAAGTAATTGTAAAAAGGAAAATTAAGTCAGTAAAGTGACAAGCCTATCACAATTCACAAAAGTCTGAAATCTGTACATATATTTCCTATTAATTGTATATACTCGTAACTATGAAATGAGATTTATGATATTTTGTTTTGAATCAGATAATCAGTCTTAACCATTTTGTTATTTTCTTTTCGTAAATTTTAGGGAGTTAAACTAGCTATACGTATATGGATCATCTTTTATGCTTTATGGCTTTTTAAGAAAGTAAAAAAAATACAATTTTTTGTCACTCCATAAAACTGTGGAAGTTTTTAAATATTGAAATGCGGCAGAGTGATAAATGGTAATGGTAAAGTTCAAGATATATCCCGACATTTTGAACCGAAGGTCGCCCACATCTGCGCCTGCGCCGGTGCAGGTGTCTAGCAGTGACTAATGCAGTACTTTTATTCATTTTTAAGGTTCCGTGCTCTAAGATTCTATAAAACCCAAAAAAAAACATATCGATACTTTTATCATTCTTTGCTTTCCATTTAATTGGAAAATACTAAGAAAAAATTTAAAAGATTGAAGTAGGATCGTAAATGAAATATGATAATTGGTAACCACTTTAGAATATACGTTTTTACGAAGATATATTCTTTTGATTATGTGATTATAATTGCTATCTTCTGTATTTTAATCTAGTAAGAAGCAATTTTAATTTAGCTGAATTTATTTCAACACTTATAAAGGAATTTAAGCTTGTGAATAGGCACACGTTTTGGTTCCTAGCAATAAACAATAATTATTTAATGCTGTTATGTATTGTTATTGTTAGCTGTATCTTTTTATTACGTGCCTACGCATATGTTTTAAAAATTATATAACTTTATAAATGTTTGTTGTAAAGTATGCCATTTAAAAAACATATTTGTTTAAATTTTGTTGTTTTTAACAAAATTAATTCAATTATTATGCGAGCAAACAAAAAAAATAATGATTGTTCTGAGATTTAGTTAATAATATAAATTTTATTATTTCTTCAATACATTTCGTATCCTTGTATATCGTATCGATAAAATACCAAGTGTTAGAAACTTGTTTCTAATCCCAGTAAAAGGTGGAATTCAAAATAATACCAATTATGTTCTAAATGCCGTCTCAAAATATATTAATAAAATAATAGATCTAATAAAATAAGAATGTGTGTGCAATTGACATTTTCGTATGGAACTCTGAACGGAAGATTGAATCGCACTTTA
Organism: Ectropis grisescens; assembly: GCA_017562165.1. Classification (NCBI taxonomy): domain Eukaryota; kingdom Metazoa; phylum Arthropoda; class Insecta; order Lepidoptera; family Geometridae; genus Ectropis; species Ectropis grisescens. Next base: position 23,543,706 of record CM029774.1, read on the forward strand.
CTTATTTTATTTTATCTTATTGCCAGTCCTTATTGTGGAGTAATTTCCTAGTGAAATCATCAGGCTGCAACACGGACATACCAAATAGAATAATATAAATGTATTTCTACACATTTTAAAATCTTGATTTACACTTTTAATGTAAATATAATAAAACATATAACATAATTTATTTTGGTTCCAAGTGAGATGTTACAATATATTCAGTTCCCTACCTTTTGCTTTAGTTCTAATAATATAAGAAATGTGATGAATATTTTAAATTATATGTATAAGTTTTTTTTCGAATGTCTATTCTGTATAGATTTGCAATGATAATTTGTAATGATCTTGTAGAAAATAGCTTATAAAACGTGTGTTTTGTATCTGATTGTTTTGTTAATATAACTAATTGACAAGCCTGTGTTTTTATCTTGCTTAGGTTTGCGTTTGACTATCAAATCGCTTAGTAAGCAACGGTAGGCCTGAAGAAATGCATTTGTTTGTCATATTTATTGTAAATCTAACCACTCAACTTAAAAAGTTCTAGATTGATTTTTGTTTGTGAATTGGTTGTAAATTTAATTAAACTTCTATTATCTAATGCAGATCAGGAATAAAACAAAATTAGGAAACAAATTTTATCTATACCTTTTTAAGTGAACCTCAAAGAAAATTTAAAAAGAACAGATGAAAAATCAAATTATACACATTAAAATGAACACAATCATAATTTACCTAAAAAACCTAATATTTAGTTTTCCCTCCAACCAATCGACCGATATTCGAAATTTAAATGAAGCATCGCAATTAGTGCGCACAAACGTATTTACGCGTACACGCAACTAAACACACACACGAAAAAAATGCAAATAAAAATACCCTGATCAAAAATGTGTGAAGGAGTCACTCACACAAGCACACGGCACACCACAATTCAATATCGCTTGTCATTGGACGTACAGTTGGAAAATAAATTGTAAAGTTCTCATAATTAATTTGGAAAATATCTAGTACTTCTTTTAACATTAAGATAATATGACAAAATTGAAATAGGTGTTTTGTTTTTTTTTTAAAGTTTATTTCTCTATAAAAATTACTTGTTGAACTTAAAACATTTCCATTTCCCTACCAAAAATTATGTCACAGGTATTTTTCATTTAATCTCAACTAAAAATATATTTAATTGTATTGTATATATATGTGTTATGTACGAAACCATGACACAAAGGTAATATGTACAATTAATTGATTTCCGCAAAGTATTTCGTAATTGCAATTACAAAATCCTTGAAGCTTAAGCTTTGAAGTTCTTATAACAGCATAAAAATGACATCACTTGTGCATAATATTCATTTTAAAAAACCTCCAAAGAATCACTAATTACCCATATTAATGCAACTGCATAATTAATTCTGCCGACCGTACAAAAACCTGTATGCACACAGTACAAATGTGTGAGTGCACATACACAAACATAACTACATGTATTATACATCAATCGTATGCATGAAGACAGTGTGGCCATGTGCAACTAACGTATTTAGGTCAATTGCTGATATAAACGCATCGTTGGCCGTTGCTTTTTTTTAGAGAGCAACATATTGCTCTCTTGTCTTTCCATTTATTTTCGCTGAACTTTAGGCGCCGCGACGTGCGTCTTGCATGTATACGCTACCAAGTTATCGTTGGAATTTAATGGTGGAGCCACGTTTCTAATTATTAAGTAAAAAGATAGACTATGCATGAGTCTTTTAGTTCTTCCATTTGTGCGCCCGCATAGATTGGTTGCAGAGGTCCATGTAGTACATTATGCTTATTATCATAAGTTGTGTTTAATTATACTTAGCTGTAAGTTTATACACTTTATTATTTTATAAACTAACAGTTCTCCGTGGTTTTACCCACACAGTTTCCATTCTTGTAATTTTCCCGTGTTAAAAAATAGCCCATGCATTATGCCAAAGTATATTCTGATTGTTTTTCCAGTCCGCTTTTTATTCTACCTATTATTCTGCCCTGATTGGGCAACAAGCAAAAAACACAGAAACGAAAGTTTATGCTGCAAAGTCTTAAAAAAATGGAGCTACGAGTATAATATTAGTTACACTATAATAGCCAAAATAATAATAGGCAAAATCGTAAGATAATAATCTGAGTCGTCCTTGGTAGTACTTACAATAAATAGCCGGCAAAATTATAGCGTCGATATACTTGTAGTTCCCTTGTATAGGGTAATAATAGGTTTTTGTATCGGTAATGACTTCTTTTCCGGCATCGTACATTTATAATATATTTAAAACCTTCAATCTCTTTGTTTTTTTTAATGTTGTTTTACGTGGTCGTATTAAAATTAAACATGAATTCCTTGCACAACTTGCCTAACACTTGCAGTGTTTATCGTTACAAAAATTTAATAAATTATTTAGACTACATAACATTGTTTAACATAAATAATATTTGTTTTATTAATTCTTCTTACTTGATGGTACACAGTTGGGTAGATGGACTTGTAGAATAACTACACAAGCAAAACGCCAAAGTGTTGCAGCACATCAATTTATCATCAAACTGTACAATTTTATATCTTCCTTGATATTTGTAAAACCGCTTAATCAATTTGGGTAGAATTTAGAACCTGAGAAATATTTTTTCCACAGTAAGTAGTTCAAGTGACTTCTAGTTATTGCCGGACATACACAAAAAAGGTACCGACAAAATTAAATATTCCTTTTTTTTAAACTCGGTACCTACATCAGTTTAGGTTTAGCTACGTTACCACAGACATAAAATGCACAAGTCAAACTCAACACTCCGCTTTTAAGAAAGATAATTATTGATTCAAGTTCGACGACTTAAAGTTGTGCAATTATATCATGATCGTTTAATACTATAGAAATTGTTTATGGTCAAAATAACAAGCAAACAGTTACGAAAATACTGAAATTTGAAGTACCGTTGCATCAGAATAAACCAAAGATCTTTATAACATGGAAATTGTACCTAATTTTTTTCTTTAGAACCAGTTAGATTTTTTTCAACTTTTAATGTGAAATCTTTTTTCGCTCTCAACACAGATTTTTAAGAAATTGGTCTGTAGCTGCTGTAATTTGCTACAAATTGCTGACCTGTCAACTGTTTACGCATATAATAATAAAACTGTCTATGTAAACAAGCAGTGAATGCGAATGTATTAAAAATAGGTTGTGGACCTCTACAAGTTTGTTTAAATAACTTAAATAAATTTCCTGCAAATCCTCAAACCTCAAAGATAAAAATGAATTCAAAGAACTCTCTCCTGCCTGACAAATGTATATCGACATTGATGGAACAACTTGGATTGTGACTACAATAAGCGCATATTAAGAAAACTAGCTCAATATTAAACGAAATTTCGTAAGTATTTTTTTTCTTAGTCTTAACTTTAACGTATTTTTCGAAATATCTGCGATATTCATAGTTATATTATATGAGTTATTTTAGAAATGTTACTCTAATTATTAAGACTTAACAGTACACCTTCCAGTTTGGTTAAAATTTCCGTGGAATGAGTATCTATTGAATGTTATACAACAGTTTTAAAGGTCAAAGAGACTGGTTATGTTTTCGAAGGGAGTTGACATGTTCGTAAATTATAACTTTAATGTAGTTAGGTTACTTTGGTTTCCAATAAGGAAAACTAGAACTTATTTCTCAATCTAGTAATATTTTAATGTCAAATTTATTTTTTACTGAAATTGACAAGTAATAAAAAACTCAGGACATAAGTGAAAACTTATAACGAAGAATTTTAGAATTAAATAGCAATTATGTATTACAATATGTCAAAAAACGTCGAACGCGCACGTCTAGTTTCACTGCTTTGCCACCGCTCCAACGCTACGCCGCGACCAAAAATGCTAAACACAGCTTAAAAAGTTTTCATTTCAAAAAATAATTCCCTTTATCCTTTATTAAGACGAGTGTTATATATTTGACGTGTTGTCTGTGTTTCTTTCTGTAGCGTTGTATATATATCCTTAACGAGTTGACCTATGTCGGTGGAGATTCTGGTTCTAAAGTTAACTAAGCAGCAAACTATTGGCAGGCAGTATGACAATCCTTGTACGTTGAGTATAATCACCAATTGTCCAAAATAATACTAAATTATAAAATTGCTAATAAAACGTAGCTGATGAAAATTTATTTTGCAAAGCAACTAAACTAGCAAACTAAGATTTTTTTACGACAAATAGAGTATTGCAATTTTACATCCAGCATGTTATGTATGAACGAAAGACGACTAGTGGCAGTTTGAAACGTAAGACCAAGGGCTGAGTGGCGTATTTTGGGTGAGGCCTCTGTCCAGCAGTGGACGAACAATGATCAATGCTGATAATGATGATATTCATTATTAGTATAATTTTAGTATCTTATAACTTACATGTGAATTATCAATAAAATCTGTAGTCCGTATTCCGAAACCTCATCGCCAGTTAATTACCACACAAAGTACTCGAGAAAGCATTTCAAAAGATTCACAAAAGTAGGAAATCCGGTCGTTCCCTTGACTTTTGCTTCGCACCGGCCATCTATTCGACGTATCGTAATCGACCTCGAGTAGTTTGACAAGACTCACTTAATTTCTGATACGGCAAAGTTATTTGTGTTGGTGGTCAAAGTTGGAATTAACAATGCCAGTACGAAATTATTAACATTTCCTTTTAATCGATTGTAGCGACCCGTCTCAGCGATATGGATAATGTTGATGCATTATGCACAATAATACGCAATGGAAATGTAAAGGATGTTGTACACTAAAATCGAAACGTAAAAATTACTACTCGTATACTTTTGTAAGCAAAATGTTGTTTTTCTTGCATGGACTAACAAACCGTGCAGGTCATGTGCCTGGTGGTATGCAACACGCTTGTCCAAAACAGCACAGTGTTACGCAGCTATTTTAACATGAAGAGTGCAAAAATAATTACATAAAATGTGCTGCGCTCGTCATCCCAGAGACATAGAAGATTTATCTCTATGGCGTTATTTCAATGAAACTCTGAGTTTTATAATCAAGTTGTAATGTATTTTAAGATCTTAGCACAACCAACCTATGTGTTATTGCTAACCCTAGTAAACTTTTTTGTATGAACATTGGGCTTGCATTCAACATTCTATGCCCTGTAATTTTGTTTCTCTGGACTTTACGATTTTGTCCTATTTCGGCTTGGCCACTTTCTGAACAACGACTACCTTGTTTTTGGAGCGCAGTTTTACATACATATACATATTTTATGCGATCAATTTGCTTTACATCTAAGATACTACGCTCAATCTCACTTTGTTTTAAATCGGCACATTATTAAATCGTTTACTAGCGTAAGTTTAAAAAAACGAGTAAATCTTTTCAACTTCATTGATACTTTCATGGACTGTGAATAAAATATGTCAGCAATAAACCTTATGTCAAAGACAATAAGACCGCTATCGACCAGTGACTAAGTTGCAGGTACCATGTAACAACTATTTCTACCTACCACCTTAAATGGCGTGGTCCTTCAATGTGCTTTAGCCTTTACATCTTTACACCATATCTGTATAAGAAACTTAACACAAAGGTCGAAAAGAAACAGGTTCGAAATCGCCACGATCGCATTTCACAATAAATCGATACGGTGTATTTTCGGTAAAATATGTTATTATTGAACTCTGGTACGATTGATATTTAAAAGTATATTATAAAATTCTGTTGATAGCTCGTATCGAATCTTTAATCGAGATATTTGTTAAGATTATTCCTTATTAAGACAGTCGAGAGGTTTTGAGGTTCGAGGACTTTCGGAATCTGCTTTAGATTGTTATCTTTACTTTTTACTACGTGTGCGGATAAAGAATACCGCATTTAAATGAATAAATACTTCGAGAATAATAATAAATAAAATTGATGGACAATTCATAAACAACACCATTTGACCCCAAACTAAGCAAAGCTTGTAGATGATAAAATGTGTCCTAATTTCCTGCAAAATAATGATTTCATTGAATTTATTTGAATTATCTCATTTAAAATTTACTTTAGAAATATTTTTGACTTTGTGCATATTCAGTATATGTTTACCATTCTAAAGCAAAAAATATCCGTGTGGTAGTGAATGTAGTTAAATAAGGTCAAAACATTAGCAAATATTACATTAAATATTATATTTAATGTCCGCTGGTAATTAGGTACAATTTTGCAAGTAGGTGTAATGTTACAAAAGACATTTGGATCTAATTAACCAACACATTTTAAATAGCTCGAATTCAATTTGCTTCTTTTTTTAATAAAACATTGAAATTGCAACAAGAAATAAGCTTCATTACACTATTGTTTCCATCGTATGTCTTACTATTATATTTTAAAAGATATCGTAGATGTAAATCTTTTTTTTAACTTTGATAGGTTTGAATGCGTTTTAACCGCTGTTTCGCTTGATGCTAAGCGACGATGCAGTCTACGATAGAGCATGCTTACTTAGAAGAAACAGATTCACTCTCGACTTGATGTCACGTTTGAAGATAGGAATGTAACCATCGGTAAAACTTACTCAGGCAGCGCATTCCACAGCTTAGTTGCTTAACATCAGACGAGATTGTTAAGTTCGGCGATTAAAAATTGCTCAAGGTGCATTTGAGCAAAGTTAAATCGATGTACAAAATGCCACATTTTGTGTCTACAAAAAATTGTGAATAAAAAAAGCTTACGTTACATTTTTTTAGCCTTTATAATTTCTTCTTACTTTTTCACTTCTCTACCTGTGCCTTATGCCTCTTCCATAATACGCTACTAAGCCCGATCCTCGGTCTAACGTTTCCAAGCAACTTCTTCTAGACCAAATTTATGTGTTACAGATTTCATCTAATATTGAACAGACGCAAAAAAATATAACTGCACTGAAGCGCACACGAGCAAACAGAAACAAATCATTAGGTCTATAAATGTCAAAATCACCAAAGTTATTTATGGTGAGTTAAAATTAAGCCTCATCAAAAATTAACCATATAACTGTTTTAAATGGTAGCAAAATTAACTTGAACCGTCATTTTACTAATGAAAACTCAAACCACCGGTTAATGATACGATTATACACTGGTGTTGTTTAACCTATGGTTGTTCTGAATCATCGCTCGTCTTGAAGTCAATTAAATTGGTTTTTATTGTTAGTCCTTGTCCCAACAATAAAGTCAATAAAAATAATACATTAAAATAATACATACATTTTTAATGTCTCAAAAACCACAGTATACTTTCGTGTTTGTGTTTTACAAATACGTTAATATTGGTATGTAATGTTTATTTTTTACTGTTAACTTTACGACCGCGACCCATATTTCTTCTGACTTGTAAATTCACGAGCTTTTAAGCAAATGCATAACGAACGATTTGTTTAGAGAAGCTTTTATGAAAGCTTTGCATTGTATTGTTAACACAAGTATTTTTAAATTACATTTATTAGTTACTGTTTCATTTTATACCTTTGCTAATTTTTTATTTATTATAATTATAACATTCTAGAAGTATTTTGTATTGTAATGTTTTTATCTAATTATGTTTTGATTGATTGTGTATTTGTATTGTTGTCAATGTTTGGATGTCGGAACAGCTGAGTTGATCGGGTTGAAATTTGGAACACAGTCAGATTAAAATCTTGAATAACATATAGGCGAATTTTTATCCCAGGAAAATAAAGATAACGGGAACCCACGGGTGAAACAGCAGAGTCATGCTAGTTGTTACATTTTTTTGTTTTGTCTAGTCAATTAATTCAATAACCGTAGATGCGTGTAGCTGTTTAGTCGTAGAGCTACGAGCGTAGCATTATCTAAGCGTAGACACGTAGTATTTTATTCTGAGATGTGATGCGACGGCAAACAAACTTACCATTCTGTCTATAATAATGTAATAATACGTTTTTCGTATACATTTTGGACATTTCTATTCAAAATAAGAATTGACGGGTTTCTCCACATATGTAAGTGTATTGTTTTATTATTTTTTACTAAATAGTTGGAACACAAAACACTCTTTTTTACTGAGTCATAAAACGACCTATAAATCAGTAACAATCAGCCCAAATGCATCAAGTAGGTACTTCAGTCCAACTGACAACAAACACTTTACAAGTCTTTGACCCAAATCTTTCAATGCATCCGAACAGAAAGTAGAACAGACAAATATGAATTTGTGTTCAAATAAGATGAATGAGGCAAGTCAGGGGCAGAAGCGTGTATGATGTCATTATTATTTTTATGGCTTCATACGAGTGCCGTACGCTTTCACACTTCATAAAATGTCAATAAAAAAACAAAGAGATATTTATTAATTTAAAAAGTCAATAAAATTATCTTTTTCACGCTATAACTGAAGAACGTAATTAATGTATGTAAAATTGAAATAAATTGTTTTCATTATGTAATATTATTAAGTTCTCTTTAGAATCGACATTATTCTTAAGTTAACACTGCAGCTTCAAAAGAACCGCGTCTTTTAAGTAGAGTGTTTCACGTAGTGGCTATTATTTAAGCTGTGGCCCTACTTTCACATCTCATTTTATAACTAATAAAACACCTTCAAAGAAATCACAAACTGACTTTCCAAATTTAGTAGGCGAGGTATTTTTTTTTTTCGTTGCATCACATTCGCTTCTGTAGGTGCAGACTGACCTCGATACACACACGCAAAAATGCACTCACACACTTAACTTGTACGCGACTGTGTGCGTACATACACACACGCTATCAACTACATGGTGTCCGGATTTTGAACAAGCATTTTTATTTTTTTATTCATTTTAATGGCCATATTAAATCAAAAAATAAAGGTGGTCATTATTCATTTGTTTAACATCCGTATTTATGTGTAAGTTAATTGTTTTAATTATTTGTTTTTCGATATGAGTAAATTTCGTGAGTTGTAAAAACAAAATGATTTATTTATTAAATGTTTCATTTGGGAATTTTATTGTTTTTCTTGTTTCATCTCTCCGATTCGTATTTAATTGGTTAAATTAATAGGGGTTTAAACGTCTTTATTATCAATGCCTAACATACTGATATTTTTGTTTCAGTTGTATTTGTTGTAACAACTCTAGTGAACCAACTGCATTTGTAAGTATATATTTTTTTATTTACAATTTTTTACTGAAAATTATTAAATCATCTCATTATTTTAAACATAACACAAAGAAAATCATACCGGACATATCCTGAAATACGTATTTTGAAAACATGTCATCACTTCCAACTAGGATTAGATCAGCGTGGTAAATTGTTTGACTGTCCCTTGTAAGAGAAAAATCTGATTTCCAACAGGAACAAGAAGTGAACTATTTATGCAACTCTTACACTCATACCCTACAAATGATTAAAAAGCTAAATTAGGTTTCCTAACGAGATTTACAATTAAAATGTTAATATCTAACAAAACTAACGTTGTATAATTCGTCATATGGATAGCTTCAGATATACTGTTATTCCGCATGTTGGTGACATTAACCCATAAGATTATTATTCTGTACCAAAAAAAACTCAACGCGACTGAAGCAGATTTCACATCAAAACTCATGTTACCTTTAATTATCTTTTATATTCAGAACACGCTGTATATGATCAGTGCACAAACACGCACGAAATTTCCTCTCATCTGATCGGCTCATAATAAAATGTGGCCTTTTATCACTATTTACTTTTTTTCTATGTACTTTAATCTGTATGTACGCCGTACATGGCGCTTATTTGCATCAGTTTGGTAATGAATCGATTGGGGACTGCAGTTTGTCTGTATTGGCTTGCAATCAGCTTTTTATCTTCAAATTTAAATTTCGACTGAGTTCAGTTTTAAAATTGAAATTAGTCTGTGCAGATATTTGAAAAGTTATTTGTAATAAGATAATCGTCACAGTGATGTTATTCCTATTGCTGTTTGTTAAATTAACTTTAAGATGGTTGGTTTTATACCTGATGATTTTAATTATGAATGGTTGTTTGAAATTTACTTAAAATGTAAATAAATATGATTGAATTTCCATTTCTATACAACGTATCAATTTGAATGTAAAAAAAATCGAATAAGTATAATCGTTGTCATATTAAAGTTAGACGACGAAGTTTTTTTCAAGGGAAACCATTGCCATACCATACACGATTGCAAAAAAAAAAAACAATTAAACTACAAAAATTTACATTTGAAGCATGAGTTCTTAGGCTCCAATTTTACCCAGAGCTTATACATGTGAGTAATTATCCCATTATACCGATTCCAAGATAATTATAAGAAAATAATTCTAATTTAATGTTAAAACAAAATTGTTAGAAAATTATTTTAATTTTAGTTAGAAAATCTTTTGAGGAGATGTGACATATTTAAAACAACCTAATTGGTGCGTTACTTTGTTGTTTTCTTTCAGCTGGTGAAATAAATATGTTTATCACTCAAACTTTTCTTTAATATTTTTCTAGCATAAAGTGGGATGGAATTTGGACTGACAAGACTCTATGCCCTTTGATTTCAATGTTTTCACATTACTGCTTGACGGTAGAATAACTGCCAAATGTATGATACTTCCCCAGACAAACTCTGCAAAGACTCTTAATTTTATATTTCTAAAAATTGAGTCCAGGCAAACCCAGTCCCAACTCACTAGTGTTTCGGCCGCGCCGTTTTTTGCCGACGATTTTAACTAAATGCACTCATTCATTATATATTTATTATATTCGTTTTTGCGGCTGCATTTTGTTTCAGGCAGACGCGTACACTTTTTATGTACATAGTTGTATACTATGATCATTTGTCCGCGCTGCCCAGTAATTTATAGCTGAAACTGAATGTTTAAAATGAGTTTTTTGTGTTGCATTTTAAAAGTGTGGCGATAGCCAAATAAAAATACTTGAAATTGTTGCAAGAACTCTATTAAGAATTACTTGGGAAAGTATTCAAACATGGAATATGTTATTCGAACAACAAATATAGATTAAAATCGATGTCTAGAGTAGACTTAATAAAAAGGAGATGGCAAGTGAGTGCAACTTACCTTACTAGGTGTGGTACTTTCAGACGGACTCTGTAAAGAATCCTACCACTACAAAAAGTTTTTATAATGAAAACTCTGTCCGCTTAAAAAAAATAAAAACAATCTCATTTTATAAGCTTCACATTTTTAAATGTTATCCAAATTCATTAAATGGTCAGTAGACATTTCGGTTCGATACGAGTAATGAAATATAAAAATTATGTTTGATTAATTATTTTTGTGGTAGGACTCTTGTCCGCCTGGGGAAGTATTCTTCTTTGTCAGTTATTCTACCGCCAAGCATTAATGTGCAAACATTACTGTGTTCCGTTTCAGAAGGGCAATGTTTCCAGAGAAATTACAGGGCTTAGAGAAAATATCTTAGATCTCTGGGTGACGAGCGCAGCAGTGCTAGTAATGATTTGAATTTTCTGTTCCAATAGCTGTGCTGTTATGTGGCAGGTATGCGGTTTACCATCAGTGCATTTCTGCTCGTCTTGTCACACTCATGCGATAAAAAGTTATAATATTAAGGGATTTTAGAACAATAATGGACCGTTTTATAACTGTTTTCTTTAACTGTGAATCCTTCCTTGACATATTTCCTCATGTTCCATTTCAAAACGAATAACAAACAAAGCGCTTCTATTTTTAAAATGAGAATACAGATGCAACTAATGAAAAGAATGTTTTCAACGAATTTATTACTTTTAAATTTAGTTGGTACTTGATGTCTGTTTTATGTATTTTTTTTTAACTCTGCGCAAGTATTTTTGTGATTCAGTAAAATAACCTACTTAATTCTATTTTGTTAAGTGCACTAGAAAAGCGTGTAACCTTTGAACTTTAACTTTGGAATTTTTATTATATTTTAGACTAGCTGTCCGTCCTGGCTTCACCGTGGTACATAATACATATTTCATATAGTATATAGTATTATTCGGGATCACGGCCATATCCAACGGTGTGTAATAATTTTTGAAATCTGTCCAGTAATTCCTGAGATTAACGCGTTCAAACAAAAAACCTCTTCAGCTTTTAAATTATTAGTTTAAATAGTTAAAACGTGAGACTCAGAATAAAACAGAAAAAGTTTTTTCCATTTTTTGTGTGGTCTAGTGGAGTTTCTCTTTTCTATCATCTTTATAAGAAGGACTCTATGGATAGTCTCACATTTATAAAAGTTACACATCTTGGTGTTTTGTTGTAAATTACTAGATGCACCTGTGGCTTTCCTGGCGGTAAAAAATACTTGATAGTCTATGTGTGCTATTCCAGACTGTAATCATTTTTCAATCCAATCTGTTCAGGAGTTTCGACGTGATTGAGCAAACAATAACCAACATGTAAACATCCAAACTTTTGCATTTATAGTTTTAGTAGTATTATATCCTAAAGAACGGTATCACACTACAAATCAACAGGAACTATTCACCCGGAACAACTGACGGCTTCATTTCACAACAAATTTTACGCTGACCACTTTATACATACGAAAAAAGGTTAAAAAGCAAAACAAAAGATCTCGCTCGACCAATCCCAAAAATAGAACTCTCACCTCTCACGGTCAGTATTTCTTTTTACCTTTTCACGTGATTCTTTTTCGCTCGCTCGATAGAAATAATGTGACGGATTTTTTTTTTTTCAGTTTCGCTTTCGTTAGTGCTCGTAAAAGTAAATAAAAATCGGTAAAACTCGGTTGGAATTTTTGCGGCAGCTTTTCTGGGCAATTCATTTTTCCATTTTTCCATTGAGCCAGTATCAATTTAGACTCCGCTCGTGATCCGTCGATTGACAGATTTTTTTGTTTATTTGTTTATGGCAACTTTAACCGCTTTGCGGTGTGGTTTATTGAA